>BQNB010129052.1:0-19181 GCA_026074375.1 Tanacetum coccineum
TAGATGGATATTACATTGCATCTAATTTAATAGATGGATATTACGGTGCATCTAATTTAATAGATGGATATATACATTGATGAAAATTGCGGGTTGTTATAAAAAATGAGTCTATTTATTAAGAAAAAATTAAGGGCTTAAAATGGGATATTCAAGTAAGAGAAATAACTATTGTAGAGCTTAGGAAGAAGCTTGAAATAGTTCAAAAAGAAAAAGATGGCATTCAATTTAATGTAGACAAATTTGAAAATGCATCTAAAAGCCTAAACAAGCTCATACTGAGTCAGATTGTAGACAATTGCAAGAAAGGTTTAGGCTATAATGCAGTTCCACCTCCTTACACAGGAAATTTCATGCCTCCAAAACCTGACTTGTCTTTTATTAGCTTAGATGAGTTTGTTAATGAGCCTGCAGTTGAGAACTGCAAAGCTAAGTCTAGTAAAGAAGAACCTAAGGTAGTTAGGAAGTGTGATGATGCACCAAGTATTGAAGAATGGGTGTTAGATAATGAGGAAGAGGATGTGTCTCAAACTAAAACTAAGAAGAAAACAGTTAAGCCTAGTATTGCTAAGATAGAGTTTGTCAAACCTAAACAACAAGATAAAACTGTTAGAAAAACTGTTAAACAAGTTGAGCAACATAAGCAAAACACTCACAGTCCAAGAGGCAATCAAAGAAATTGGAACAATATGATGTCTCAAAAACTAGGAAGCAATTTTGAGATGTTTAATAAGGCATGTTATGTGTGTGGAAGCTTTGATCGTTTGAAGGTTGATTGCAATTACCATCAAGAACTGTTTCAAAATCATAGGATGGTAAAACCTATTTGGAATAATGCTCAAAGGGTGAATCATCAAAACTTTGCTAAAAAGACTCACCCTTGTGCTAAAAAGAACATGGTTCCAAAAGTAGTACTAATAAAGTCTGGCTTAGTATCAATTAATACTGCTAGACAAAATGTTTCTAAAACAACAATATTGGTTAATACTGTTAGACAAGTTAATACTGTTCACTCAAAAATAATAATGAATGCTGCTAGACCAATGTCATATCTTTCTAAAATAGCACATTCAACTGTTAAGAGACCCATTCATAAGAATACAACATTTAAAAATAGTAGTATTAATCAAAGGGTTAATACTATTAGGGGTAAAAATGTTAATACTACTAGGCCAATAGCAGTAGTTAATGTTGTTAAGGGAAATAATGTTAATGCTGTTAAGGCCTCAGCTTGTTGGGTTTGGAAACCAAAGACTAAACTTTTAGGCCATGTTTCTAAACACAACAGTGCATCAACCACCCTAAAAAGGTTTGATTACATTGATGCACAAGGCAGATCCAAGTCAGTGATGGCTTGGGTCCCCAAAAGAAATTGATTTTCTTATATGATGTGCAGGGCAATCCACAAATGGATTTATATGGAGTGATTGATAGTGGATGCTCAAGGTACATGACAGGGAACATGTCCTATCTTATAGACTATGAAAAGATAGATGGAGGATATGTTGCTTTTAGAGGGAACCCCAAAAGAGGGATCGTCATAGGAAAAGTGTCTCACAAATGTGTGATAAAAAGAAAAGTGTTAGATTGATGATGGAAAAGCTGTTTGGAATGGAATTGGAGTTAATGCTGGTGACTCAAAGTTAATGCTGCTAGGCATAACTTACTACTGTTGGGTGAAAGTTAATGCTGTTAGGCATAACTTAATACTGCCAGATGAATGTTAATGCTATTGAGGGTATTTTCCATAAATACTTCGATTAAGGGTTTCAATCAATTGTTTAATCGATTTTAATCTTTCAAATACTCTCTAACAATAAACCCTAACTCAATTTTATCATCCATTATCAAAACCAAACACAAATGTTGACTTTAAAGTTTGCTGATTCACACAACATGGTCGCGTTCTTGTCAAAACCCACTGAAAGTGATGGTTTTAAGCAAATAGTGGATTTTCTTAATGCACACCATATAAGGTATGCACTAACTGTTGGGAATTAAAGGCTTCTGAAGTTACTAATGTTAGTTTTGGAAGTTAATGCTGCTGGTTCAAGTTTGTGCTGCTACTGAAGATTAGAGAAAACAGTCTAAGTCATTAGTACTGTCAGTATTATAGTTAGTGTTGCCAGTACAAAGTGTTAGTACTGTCAGTTTATTAGTACTGTTAGTTATATAGTTAGTACTGCTAAAGTGATATGCATGAGATATATTAGGAATAGATATGCATTGATCACTTAACGCATTTTGTAAGACCATTAGGGTTTCCTTGGTATATAAAAGGAACCCTAAGGCATAGATCTTGAAATCAGTCTTCATATTAGTATTCATAGTTTGCATAGGAATCATAGTTAGTATTCATAGCTATTTTGTAACTCAAAATAGTATTCAATATATTGAAAGTTTAGTGATCTTGTTTTACTGTTTCATTGTTCTTCTTGTAGAGAGGGAAAGTTAAGAGAGAAAGAAAATAGAGGTTGATTAACTTGTGAAAATACAAAATGAAACCAACAACCCTCTCTCCACACATGGAGAGGGGTTTATATACCCTAGATGGTCCGACCTTAAAAGGCTTAGTGGGCCGAGGGTTTGAAATAGGTTGGGCTCGAGTTTACTTGGGCTTTCGCCCGATATACGTGACCGGTTAGCTTACATATAAGAGCCCGTTTACCCATCTAGCCTATTACAACGTATATTAATTAATGACCGAGACCTAATATAATTAATGAACGAACTTCCATTGTTCGACTCAATATTTTGAGGCTAACAATCTCCCCCGAAGTGAGTTCATTGTGACACTCCTTCGTGAGATCAATGAGATTGCTTTTGTCGTTAAGCTCTTGTGATCTTTGTCTCTGTCTATGTTGTAGGCTTGTTCCTTCATGCTATGTGATCTTTGATCTTGAGCTTGTCATAGTCTTTTGACTTCGTCTTTACGTCCGAGATCTTTAAATCTTTATCCTTCCGTCTTGATCGTCTTTGCCGCCTTGCGATCTTGTGTCTTGACCAACATGCTCATACTTTGCATCATCTTGAAAGCTTGCTAACAATCTCCCTTGATAGACTTGATATCTTTGAAGGAAGATCTTGTATATCAGAGTTTGTGCGGAAGTCTTTGTCTTTAATTCTTGAGCTTTCATGATTCTTGAATCTCGATGGCTATTATTGTATGTTCTTAGTAAGTATTTGAGCATGAGATGTGGTATGATCCGAATTCAGCTGGAATAAGGCATCTCATCTCCATCTTTATGTATCCTTAAATAAAACAGTTAGCAATAAAGCGTGTGGACGAATATGGCTTTGTCATTCGTCCGAATTTGGTTAGATTAACATTCGGTTCCGTAGGACCATTTTACAGTATAAATATTGTACATGTGATCAGGTAGATTCAAAGAATCTCTTGATTGATTTCCAGCTCAATGTAGGATCTACATAACACAGATGTATTAGATTTTCCATGCTTGCTAGTTCTCATTACTGAACGTCTCAAAGCAGACAATACGGTAAGAGTGAATCAGATAGTTACTATCTTTCTGATTAAGCCTTCAATTCATTTCTTGGAAACAAGTTTGATTCACATTGAATCGCACCATCATTTCTTTCCAGTTGACACAAGTTTGATTCATATAGAATCTCGCAAGTCACCTACCAAGAGCTTGTTTGATGCTGGCTCAAGCAGGATTTCCATCTTCATTGTGAATACATAAGTATCACTCGGATGTTCTGGCACAATCACAAGGATAATGCGTAGGACTCTTGTTAATCGCTGTGAACTAATTGGTGTTAAACAAGTGTTAGTAATGGAATGGTTCTAATGAGATTTATTTATGGATCTCTTGGCTCTAGACTCGATTAGTGCGTTTTGTTTTTAGTAATCGAAGGCTGGAGCAGACTGCCACCTATTCAATATCAACTAACTCGAAGTGAGAAAGTTAATAGAGGTCGTGTGTATCTCCGTGACAAATGAGATAAGTTTATTCTTAGAGAAACCCGAATGGTGAGAAGGGGTGTGCATTGCATCACTGGGTCTCATGATGTCGTCTTAATGTCAGCAATCACATTGTGATTCTGAAAGATATGTATTGACCAGTTTCTGCCTACAGTTGTGTGGTGGGCTTCTTCTGTTCACCCTTTTCCTTACATGTCTATAGTTCATTCTTCAACCCTTCAATGCTTACCATGACGTCATTACTAACACATTGTGTGATTGTTCAGTGTTAGCTCAATCTTGTCGGCATTCTTCCCTTATACACAATTCATCTCCAATCATACTAAGGAACTGCTATTTCTAACTATGGGTGTCTTGGGTAGATCTCCGGTTCTGTTGGATCATTGGACAAATACCTATCCTTACCACTTATGACTTCAGAATATTCATGAATAAGATGTTGTAGGGTATGGATCGTAACCGATAAAACCTTTTTCAAGAGTACAAGCACTTTGGAGTAGAATAAATCACCTTATTATTTTTCAAGATTCCACCTTTTATTTTTTTTTTTAAATACATTTCTCCCTTATTTTAAATATCTAATTATTAGTTTTTTGAATACTTGTGATTAATATTTGTCTGAAACTTACCATAGGGAGGAAACTTTATATTTGCATGAATTATATGGAACATTTACTTGCTTTCCCCTCGATTTTACATATGTTTTGAACAAAATACAATGATACAAGTTGTAAAATGAATATAAAATTAAAGGTTAGCATTGTTGAGCACACAATTTTTGAATAGATTTATGAATAGTCATTGAAGAATCTTGAAAAATTATGCTCATACCACCGAATATCTTATAAACAATCACTCTATTAATTAGTCATTATTATTTTCTTAGATGTTATTACAGACCTTTTATAATGTGTTGAATACATAAGAATTGTCTGTTATGATGTATCCCAACAATCATTAAAACTTTGTTTTTCAGATAAACTCCCCTCAAAACATTGTATCATTAAAAAAATGACACCAGTAAATGTAGATAAATTGTTGGAAAAACAATATGAGGACTGGTGAGTGTTGAACACACAATTTTTGAAAGATTTTGAATGTCATTGAGAATCTTGAAAAATTATGTACAACTTTTTTGAACATACCACAATTGTTAAAGACTTCTCTTCTAAACGCTAAGGATAAAGCAACTTATGCGTTACACTTTCCTTTGTCGTTCGGGTCCGAGTTTCAATCTGAGAGTGATTACAAGTCATTAAGAAAAATTAGAAATGACATGTTTTGAAAGCATTTGAAACTCCTGTTCGAACTTCATTTACACGCCCGTGTCGTTGTTTATCATAACTATTTCTAGGTACGTAAATGTTATCGATTCCAAGAGACATGTCGAGAAGAATATTTTTTTGAAACATTTTCTGATTTTTTTTGATTTTGTATTTTCTTTTTGAAATTTTATATTTTTGTATTTTTCTTTTTTCAAAAATATGTACATGGTGATGTTTGATGAAGTATCAAGCAGATTCATTTGTCAAAACCTCCAGTTCTGCTGGAGTCAAACATCTCATACCAATTCGCCTGACAAGATACTGAAACCTATCTTGGATAAGGATTTGTAAACATATCAAGCCAATTGGTATTTAGTTCTGACAAAGTACAATTCAATTATTCCTTTTCAACCTGTTCCTTGATGAAATGATACGAGTATGGATGTGCTTGGTACCGGGGACGTGCTGCACGGGGTGCATGAGATTGCTATGGCTGATTAGGAGTCGTTATACAACGGTATTTTGTTGTGGTTGAAGCCATTAATTTGAAGCTGTGTCCCTCATCCACATTACTTCGAGCCAACTTGCAGTAACGCCATGGTATTAGACTCTGCGGATGACATTGCAGTACAGTCTTGCTTCTTTGACATCCAGCTGACTAACTTATCACCTACGAACTGTATTCCTCTAGAAGTGCTTTTGAGAGTATCAACGCAGCCGGCATGATCGGCATCTAAAAAAGCTGTTAGTTCAAAGCCAGAACCCTTCGGATACCAGAGTCCCATGTTACTGGTACATCTTAAGTATCGAAGAGACTTCCTTTACCTCTTTGAGGTGTTTTTCAGTCGGTCTGCCTTTATATCTTGCACAATAACAAATGTTTGCACTATGTCTGGTCGATAGATGTCGATACATGAGTGGACCCGATTTTCGAAGGTAGTCAGTTTGGTCTACAGGTTCACCACTCAAGTCTGCATCTAATTTAGGTTTCGTAGCCATTGGTGTACCAATGCTTTGTCCTTTTTCCATACTGTTTTTTAAGAATCTCTAAGTGTTATTGGCTGATTGATTAAATACCTCGTGGGGATTGGTGGATCTGAAGTCCTAAAAAGAATTTATTTTCCCCCATTAAGGACATCTCAAATCTATTGTGCATTAATTTTTCAAATCATTCAGAAAATTTAGGGTTTGTAGAACCAAAAATAATGTCATCAACGTAAATTTGCACAAGTAAAATGTCCTCCTCGTATTTTATCGTGAATAGGGTCAGGTCAATGTCACCTTTAGTAAACTTGGAATCAGGAATTTTGAGAGTTCATCATACCAGGCTCTCAGAGCTTTTTTTAATCCATATAGAGCTTTCCTTAGACGGTAAACTTTTTCTGGATGATCAGGATCAACGAATCCGTCTGGTTGTGCAACATAAACCTCCTCCTTCAATGGACCATTAAGAAATGCCGTTTTCACGTCCATCTGATAAATTGGAAAAGACTTGTGTGCAGCATATGCGACAAAAATCCTGACAGCCTCCAAGCGAGCAACTGGAGCAAATGATTCTTCGAAATCAATACCCTCTTCCTGAGCATAACCCTTTGCTACAAGTCGTGCTTTGTTGCGAATTACAGTTTGGTCTTCATCCTTTTTGTTTTTCCATAACCACTTTGCTGATTAGTCTTGCCAATAGGTTTGTCAACGGGAAATTCCCAGAATTGTAGTTTTCCTAAACTGATGAAGTTCTTCCTGCATTGCTTCTATCTTGCAGAATCTGCCTATTGCCGTCTTAATGTTTTTAGGGTTCAAGCGTGCTTACGGTGAGTGCGAAATACATTTCAGGATTGGTTGCAAGTTGTCATCTTGTTTGCACTTGCTTGGATGGATTGCCACGAACTTGAGTTAACAGGTGATCTTTTGTCCATTGGTATTCGGAATCTTGAGGTTGATTGAAGTGGGGGGCTATGGCAACATTTGAACTTACATTATATGGAGAAAAGACTCAGAATTTTTCTTGTATCGGTGTACAGAAGGATGGTAAATTCTGCTTGATTACGTTGTTTTCTCAGCATATGATCATTTGTGGGAGTTGTCGGTTATGATGTAGGGTTGAATATGCGTTGAAGGTAGTGTGCCTTTTTGAATAGAATTGACGGTGGGAGAAGGAAGACTTGTTGACCGAGAAGTTCATCATTGATAAATTTCATCGTACAAAGGTCAGCAAAAGAAATCCAACTACCTGTTGTGATGGAACTGTTGTTATCTGCTAAAGGAGAGGTATTTGATAGTTTGGTGCGGGTTCAGGTAGTCTGATCTGACGCCTTTGTCGTTGGGAACGAGGTGAAGTGTCATTGCATTCAGACGTCTCAAACATCTCTTTGATCTCATCAAATTGAGATGTATGGATTCAACTATTAATCTTGTTCTCTTGTTGTAGAATGATATCCCTTTACTGAGTGGAGTATCCCCAAAATGCACGGACCCTTTTTTTTCATCTTATCCAAGTTCTCACCATCTCTGGCTTAGGTAAACATAGTGCAACCAAAGTTGTGAAGTGTTTAATTGGGGTTTTTGTCATTAATGATGTGATATGCCATTTTCTCATGAGTTAGGATGATGGATTGATTACTTTTGAGTATAGCATGCGGTGGCAATTGTTTGCCCAAAAGAATAAGGAAGTTTAGAAGCTGGAAAGCATCATTCGAGCAACCTCAACTAGAGTGCGGTTTTGTCTTTTGACAATGCCGTTCTGTTCGGGTGTTCAAGGTGTAGAAGTTTGATGCTCAATTCCTTCTTATTTAAAGAATGCATTAAGTGTCTTGTTTTAAGAATCGGAGCCTATGTAGTGCGAATAGAATTTACAAGGGCTGAAAGATTTCTTTGATATCGTGAGAACAGTCTTTTAAAAACTTTTGGTGTTTCATCCATGGAACGTAGGAAAGAGTGTCCAGTATATCTGGTGTATTCATTGATTTAATTACCAGAACATATTTCTTCCCATTTATGCTAGCAACCCGCATTGGACCACATAAGTCCATATGAAGCAAATTTAACCTTCTTTTGAACTTGGAATAGTCTTTGACTTGAATGAACTTTGTTTTGCTTTACTCACTTCACAAGAGGAACATTAGTGTTCCTTGTCATACTTCAGTTTTGGTTAACCAATCATACATCCTTCTTTGAAAGCAGTTGATGTAGAGTCGACAGTTGGCATGAGAAAGTCTTCGATGCTCATAACATGTTGAGTTGGTGATTGCTTTAGCCATGAGACGGATTGGTGTTGATGAAGTTGTTTCTGAAGAGAAATTGTATAGAGATCAGTTCACGATATCGTTTAGTAAGGGTCGTTTCCCTGAAGCTCTTTAACAAACCACGTAGCTTTCCGATATGCAACTCGCTCCAAATCCGATCACAGGAATTGACTAACCGAGAAATAGATTATGAATTGGAACCTTCGAGTAGTAAACCCTGTGATCATAATATTTCTTGAAAAAATCTCCATAACAAGAATGGGAGCAAATTGATCATTGCCCAAAAAACGAACGGTACCCAAATATTTTTCAACAAAATTGCACAGCAGTAATAGATTGCCCGTCATGTACTTTGTGCATCCCAAGTCAACAATGAATAGGATGAGTTATATAATCTGTAAGAGAATTAGGGGACGATGGAATACATGACAAATTGGATCCAAAAGTGTTTGTGAGTTTTAAGACATTAGTTATCCTAGGATACGATTATCTACGGAAAAACTAACTTTCTTAGCCACACTTTCATTCCTAACTTTAGGTACCATTTCTTTTTTGTCTTAGGAACCCATGTATATGCTGATGGGCATTGTTGTGCTATCCACCATTTACACGAGTTACTAGTTTTCTTATATAGCATCCTATAGTAACTCTTAGAATTTTTAGTAGTGGATTCTGATGCAACTGTTTTCTTATGGGTGTTGCAACAGATTTATTCGCTTGACTTTTAGGTTTTCTAGTACTAATAGTTACTACATGAGGCTTCTTAGTTCTAGCATTTACGTCATTCAAAAACTTAGAAACACAAGCATCATGATTCGAATTAAACACACATTTTCCATAAGTAGCACAAACAACATTAACATTCAAAGTTCTGGAATTTAAACTATTATTACACGCAGTTACAGACTTTGTTTGATTAGAAATACGAGAAATCCTAGGGTGGTCTTCTACTTCAGTCTTCTTAAACTTTACTTGACTAGTGTTTGTCTAGGCTGATTTCTTCTTGTGATTGTCTCCTAGGCTGTGGTTGCTAAACATTCGTTCTGTGGCTACTCCTGTAGGTTATAGAACCACGCGAGGATTAGTATCCTAGAAGTCTGAGTCAACTGTGGTGCTTCTAGTTTGTGTTGTAATTACTTGCAATTCGATACATGCCTGGTTTGGTCTCTTTATGTGTTTCTTACAGCTTTGCATTGTTGTTTGATGCAAATTTTTGTAGAGTGATGGTTTTGATAACCCTTTGACTCATTTGTTTTAAACTACTTTTTCTTTGCATAAATTTGTTCTCTTTAGAGAAGTCTGAAAAGGCAGTCAGTTTTCTTAACATGATGATATTGGAAATCCTTTGAGCAATTTGGTTGGTCGACAACAGTTGGTTTATCAAACTTAGTGTCCACAGATTTTCCTTTGCATTTTTCAATGAGTTTCTTTACTCACAAATTGCATATCGATCTTGTCTCTTTTGTAGTTGTGGCTTTCAAATCTTATATTTCAAAATATTGTTCACGTTCCTTTCGAAATACATTTGACGCTTTTTCTTTGCAAACTGTGTCATTTTTCAGTTGTTCTTGACATTGTTGTAAAGCGATTTCAAGAGAAATTGAGTGTTTTTCTAATTTAGCAAAACTTTGTAAAAGCTCAGTGTAAATCTCTTTACTTACAAATTCAGTTTCTTCAGAAAGCTTTTATGCAAGATAGTCACATTCCCTGACTTTATGAAGATATAAGCATTGTAATTCAGTGATCTCATCTAAATCAGATGAAGATTGCAAATATGAACACATAATATCATTCGACACACATTCTTGCAAAAGCATATCATACATGTTGGAAAATTCTGCCTTATCAGATTCAAGTTCATCAATTTCATCTTCAAGAGATTCAACGTACTTTAAATCAGCATGCATTTCTTGCTTAAGTTCATGAACAAATGGAAATATATTCTGAGTCTTAGGGCAAGGGTATCAACACTTGTTTAATTAGGATTTCATATCTTTGAGCAGTTGGTTACGAAGATGAAGACGGTGTTTGAATGTTTTTACCTCGCTTGAGGACAATTTCTTTCAGATGATGTGTTTATTCGTCATGACATTGTATGCTTGTCTACTTTTGCTTATTGATTTTGACACTGGTAAGAAATCGATGTTTTAAGACATTAGTTATCCTAGATACATTATCTACGGCAAAACTAACTTTCTTAGCCACACTTTCATTCCTAACTTTAGGTACCATTCTTTTTTGTCTGTATGAACCATGTATATGATACTGGATTGTTGTGCTATCTCCATTTCAGCCTTACTAGTTTTCTTATTTAGCATCCTATTAGTACTTTAGAAATTTTTGGTTAGTAGATTCTGATGCAATGTTTTCCTTATGGGTGTTGCAAAGATTTGTTGTTGACTTTAAGTTTTTAGTACTAATCAGGCACTACATGAGACTTCTTTAGTTTCTAGCATTTTACGTTATTCAAAAAAACTTAGAAACACAAGGCTCTGATTTCGAATTAAACTTACAGTTTCCACACGTAGCTCACAATAGCATTACTTTCGATTGTTTGAATTTAACCTATCATACACGCCAGTTATAGACTTTGTTTGTTAGGAAATACCGAGAAAATACTAGGGTGGCTTCTACTATCAGTCTCTTAAACTTCACTTCGACTAGTGTTTGGACAGGAATTATTTTCATTTGATTTATCCCCCATAGGTTGTGGTTGCTAACATAGTTCTGTGAGCTATCTGTTGATGTAGAATGCGAGGATAGTATTCCTAGAATTTTGAGTCAACTGTGGTGCTCTAGTTTGTGTTGTACTACTTGCAATTCGATACATGCCTGGTTTAATCACATTTGTGTTTCTTACAACTTGCATTGTTGTTTGAGGCAAATTCTATAAAGTGACTGGTTTTGATAAACCCTCTGACTCGTTAGTTTTTAAAAATGACTTTTTCATTGCAAAATTTGTTCTCTCAAGATAGTCTAAAAAAGGAGTCAGTTTTCCCAAAACTGATGGTTTTGGAATCCTTGAGCATTTGAGTTGTGAACAATAGTGGTTTATCATACTTAGTGGTCCACATAATTTCCTTTGCATTTTTCAGTGAGTTTTTTTAAACCACATAAATTGCATGCTTCTTGTACTTGTAGTTGAGCTTTAAATCTTGTATTTTAATATATTGTTCACGTTCCTTCGAAATACAGTTGACGCTTTTTTCTTTATAAAAAACTGTGTCATTTTTCGTTGTTCTTGACATGTTGTGAAGCGATTTCAAGAGAAATTGAGTGTTTTTCTATTTAGCAAAACTTCGTAAAACTCAGTGTAAATCTTTTACTTACAAAATACAGTTTGTTCAGAAAGCGTTTGTGCAAGACAGTCACATTCCATGATTTTTGAAGATATAAGCATTGTAATTTCTGTGATCTCATTAAATCAGATTGTAAGATGCAAATAGGAACATTTAATATCCTTCGACATACATATTTGCAAAATGCTATCATACATGTTGGAAAATTCTGCTTATTAGATTCAAGTTCATCAATTTCATACTTCAGAGATTCATGTACTTTAATCAGCATGCATTTTTGCTTAAGTTCATGAACAAATGCGAACTATCATTCTGAGTTTAAGGTAAGGGGTATCAAACATGTCTTAATTAGGATTTCCATATCATGAGCAGTTGGGTTACGAAGATGAAGACGGTCGTTTGAATATTTTACCCAGGCTTGATCGACAATTTCTTTCAGATGATTAATGTTATTCGTCATGACATTGTATGCTTGTCTACTTTTGCTTATTGATTTTGACACTAGTAAGAAATCGATGTTTTAAGACATTACTTATCCTAGATACATTATCTACGGCAAAACTAACTTTCTTAGCCACACTTTCATTCCTAACTTTAGGTACCCATTTCTTTTTTGTCTTAGAAACCCATGTATATGTTGATGGGCATTGTTGTGCTATCCACTATTTCCACGCCTTACTAGTTTTCTTATATAGCATCCTATAGTAACTCTTAGAATTTTTGGTAGTGGATTCTAATGCAACTGTTTTCTTATGGGGTGTTGCAACAGATTTGTTCGCTTGACTTTTAGGTTTTCTAGTACTAACAAGCACTACATGAGGCTTCTTAGTTCTAGCATTCACGTCATTCAAAAACTTAGAAACACAAGCATCATGATTCGAATTAAACACACATTTTCTACAAGCAGCACAAACAACATTAACATTCGAAGTTTTGGAATTTAAACTGTTATTACACGTAGTTACAGACTTTGTTTGATAAGAATAACGAGAATCCTAGGGTGGTCTTCTACTTCAGTCTTCTTAAACTTCACTTGACTAGTGTTTGGCAGGACCTTATCTTTCATTTGATTGCTCCTAGGCTGTGGTCTGCTAACATTAGTTCTGTGAGCTACTCCTGTAGATGTAGACACGCGGAGGTTAGTATTCCTAGAAGTCTGAGGCAACTGTGGTGCTCTAGTTTGTGTTGTGTTTACTACTTGCAATTCGATACATGCCTGGTTTAATCACATTTGTGTTTCTTACAGCTTGTGTTGCTGTTTGAGGCAAATTCTGTAGAGTGACTGGTTTTGATAAACCCTCTGACTCATTAGTTTTTAAAACCGACTTTTTCTTTGCAAAATTTGTTCTCTCAAGAGAGTCTGAAAAAGGAGTCGGTTTTCCTAAAACTGATGGTTTTGGAATCCTTTGAGCATTTGGTTGTCGAACAACAGATGGTTTATCAAACTTAGTGTCCACAGATTTTCCTTTGTATTTTTCAATGAGTTTCTTTAACTCACATATGCAAATGTTCTTGTCTTGCAGTTGAGCTTTCAAATCTTGTATTTCAAAATATTGTTCACGTTCCTTTCAAAATACATTTGACGCTTTTTCTTTGCAAACTGTGTCATTTTTCAGTTGTTCTTGACATTGTTGTAAAGCGATTTCAAGAGAAATTGAGTGTTTTTCTAATTTAGCAAAACTTCATAAAAGCTCAGTGTAAATCTCTTTACTTACAAATTCAGTTTGTTCAGAAAGCTTTTGTGCAAGACAGTCACATTCCCTGACTTTATGAAGATATAAGCATTGTAATTCAGTGATCTCATCTAAATCAGATGAAGATTGCAAATATGAACACATAATATCATTCGACACACATTCTTGCAAAAGCATATCATACATGTTGGAAAATTCTGCCTTATCAGATTCAATATCATCTTTAAGAGATTCAACGTACTTTAAATCAGCATGCATTTCTTGCTTAAGTTCTAAGAACAAATGTGAAACTATCATTTTGAGTCTTAAGGGCAAGGGGTATCAAACATGTCTTAATTAGGATTTCCATATCTTGAGCAGTTGGGTTACGAAGATGAAGACGGTCGTTTGAATGTTTTACCCACGCTTGATCGACAATTCTTTCAGATGATTAATGTTATTGTCATGACATTGTATGCTTGTCTCTTTTGCTTATTGATTTTGACACTGGTAAGAAATCAATGTTTTTGAAAATATTTGGTTTTGTTTTCACAAATGATTTTATCCACATTTTCTTTCTTATTTCATTTGCCTGTGCGAACTGAATTTCATAATGGTTAAATAAATCTAATATCATTTCTCTCTCATTTCTCTCTCCTCCTTTCTCTCTCTAAACAACTCTCCTCATCTCATTTCTAGTCTGATTTCGTGATCGATTGTATGAAGTGAAGTGTTACGGGATCCTACACTTGTCTACTTTTGCTTATTGATTTAGACACTGGTAAGAAATCTATGTTTTTGAAAATATTTGGCTTTGTTTTCACAAAGGATTTTCTCCACATTTTCTTTCTTATTTCATTTGCCTGTGAGAACTGAATTTCATAGTGCTTAGTTGGGGGTTTGAAAATTTCATAAAGACTATTTAACTTTGTGTAGTCAAAAGGTTTCACTAAGTCTTTATTCAATTTTGATCGATTCTCTTCTTCAAGAGTCAGAATCTCTTCCCTATCGGGGATGAGTCTGTTTACAGGATCAGATTGGTCATGTAGGATCGCATACAAACATGGTTTCTCATATTGAGCCTTTTTTATGTACATTGGATTGGCAAAGGTAGGTCTTCCGTTAAATGTAGGACATTTGGGTGCTAACATATGAATGGTTTGGATTGATTGACTTCTTTTGTAAACAATTTCATTCAAAAACTTTAACTGGTTTTCCATTGAAATTATTTTGTCAATATCTTTTTCTTCCTTAAGCTTCAAATTCGTTATTACCTTTGTTTTCTCCTTGACAAGACCTTCGTAATGTGACTTGGTTAAAAGACTCTGTTTGACTAACTCATCGACATCAAGTTTGCTTTCTTTAATTGCTTTTGAAAGACTCTTGAATCAATGTTGCATTTGCTTTCTTTAATTGCTTTTGAATCTTTTTGTTTTCATCGACATTAAGTTTTAAATTTGCAATTAAATTGGCAAGTACAACACGCTCATCATCACATTCTACATCATTTTGGTCATCCTAAATATCATTATCACACATATCCGGTGAGTCAGGAATGACATTACTGTCACTCGTTTCCACTGCACATGTGTTACTAATGGATTCAGATTGCTCAAAATGTTTATGTCATTGGCAAACACATTATCGTCAGTATCGTATTGTACCTGTTCCAATGGCTCAGCGTTAGTGCCTGAGTCTGCATTAGGAACCTCCTAGATCTTTGCCATGTAACTGTAATGTGCTTCCAATTCTTGTTCATCAATTTCTTCATCCGTGTCTGCTAGCTAGTCAGATTGCTCTGCTTGAAGTTGTACACCTTTCTCAGCTTGTTTACACAGCAACATCTTTTCCTTGTGATACGTGGAGTCTTTAACCCGTTTTGGCTTTCTGCATTCCTTAGCAAAGTGACCAAATTCCTTGCAGTTAAAACACTGTATCCCAGACTGTTGCACTACTTGACCACCTACAGTTTCTCTAGCCCCAGCAACATTTACTGCCCTCTGATTCCCAAACTGTCCAGTCTGATTGTCATTCTTGTACCTTGGAGTAGTATCCACATTCTTGTTTCTGGTGTTTGAGGAAGTTCTGAGGTTGTTGTTGGTAGGTTTGTAGATTTTCTTAAAGTACTTTGCAATGAGAGCCAAATTTTTCTGCATGTCTTTATCCCTCTGTCTGAGTTGTTTAGGATCACTGTCTTTCTTCAGAAGCTGGACCTAGATGGTGGTTTGTGATTGGTTTGGTATCTCTTTGCTTTGTATATTATAGTGGCATGAGATCTAGTTGGAAAGTGGAAGATTTTATATGTGGTATTTGCATATGATTTGTGAGGTTTTGATGATTGATAATAAGGGTCTTGAAGTGTTTGAGCAGTAGCAACAAGTGCTAATGGGTTAGCATTCTTGGCCATTCTTTCAGCACGGAGTTCATTAACTTCCTTTTGGTATTGTTTCAGAATGTCAAAGAGTTTGTGATATGAAACTTCATCCAACTTGTGTTGTTGCTTGACAATTGTTACAAATCTTGACCATTCTGGTTGAAGTTGTTAAAGAAATTGAACATTGACTTGCATCGTAGCAACTGTTAAATTGTTTCTTATCATTTCATTCATCATCTTTTAGAATTTTGTATAGTAAGACTCAATTGTTTCTTTATCGTGAGAGGTGAATTGACCAAACTCCCAAAATAAGTTTGTCTTGACATCTTGAATATTGTGTGTTCACCGGTTTCTATCCCTTTTGATGGCTTCCACATTTCTTTGAGCTGTTCTTACATGCTATCAACAGTTGAGTATATTTCATCTCCAATTCAAAGTCATATTCAATGGATTCTTTCTTTTTCTGATTCAAAATGAGCTCTGTTTTCAGGAGTCATATTCATAACTGTCTCGACTGTTGTTTGTTCAGGAACCACTGGAGAATTCTCATTGCAGGAACAACTGGTGTTTTTTGTGACAATAGTTGGGGGGTTTTTGTGTGTAAGGACTTTGAGAAAGCATATCCATAAGGCATCACATTTGGTCTTGTATCAATGTATCGTAAGAAACCGTGATCGCCATTGTTGCTTATTCATCATGTTGCAAAAGCATGGTGGACGATCCCTTGAACCAGATGCCATTATGTTGTTAAGCCATTTGACTATTATTGTGGAATAGTTTAACTTGGAGTTGTCCTGATAAATATTGAAGAATTATTGAAAGTGAAAAATGATTGTAGTATATTTAAGTAGATGTGTTGTGATTGCAAGTTCGTGGTAAAATTGAAAGCAATAAACATTCAGGGATTTTACAAGTCTATGATTAAAAAATGGATGAAATGGAATTGTGGTCTTTGCGGGTATTTTTACAAAATCAATAGAAAACCGTGAATGTTAATTGATTTGGATTAAGGTTTGTTTGTTGTGAATTGAATGTCTTGAAAGTTAAAATTTTGAAACTGACTTATTTCGCTTGAAAGTGTGCATATTTCGCTTGGACTAAAAATGACATATTTCGCTTCAAAACATTACACATTTCGCTTGAAAATTGAAGACTGCACATTTCGCTTGAATTGAAACATATTTCGCTTGAAATCAATCTTGCATGTTTCGCTTGAACTTAAATTGCATATTTCGCTTGAAATCATAACTGCATATTTCGCTTCGAATTTAACATATTCCTCTTGAACATAGTCTTGCATGTTTCGCTTGATAAACATATTCCGCTTGAGTTAAAAAATTTGGCAGAGTTTCTTTTTACTAAATTGTAATATTTCGCTTCAAACTTGAACCTGCATATTTCGCTTACAACTTAAACATATTCCCCTTCAATAATAACCTGCATATTTTGCTCGCGCTTGTCTTACATATTCCGCTCGGTGTCACTTTCGGGTGAGGACCACTTAAACTAACAAACAAAGTGTCCTTGTCTTTGTAGGCCAAAATTATGGATCTTGGTCTCCTCTTGTTTGACCGGTTATGACCACAAAAATGATAACCAATCACAAATAAGCTTAAAAAATAAGCATCCAAATAAGATGGTGTAGATCAAGTGAAGCATGAAATAAGTGAGAAAAGCAAACCCATAAGCCAAAAAAAAAATTTGACGTGAGCTTATATGGCAAAATAAGCCACGAATTTTTTTTTGTTTGAGCTTATTAAACCACAAAAACAAACACAATCTACCCGAGGCTCTTGATACCAAATGTCGGAATCCAAATAATCACTTCCACTTCATAATGATGAACAAGAAAATAAGCTAGGAGATGATGAGAAGAGCTGTAGAGAGAGAAACAAGAGAGAGAAAGTAGGGAGAGAATAAAAATAGAGGTTGATTAACTTGTGAAAATACAAAATGAAACCAACAACCCTCTCTCCACACATGGAGAGGGGTTTATATACCCTAGATAGGCCAGCCTTAAAAGGCTTAGTGGGCCAAGGGTTTGTCTTGGGTTGGGCTCGAGTTTACATGGGCTTTCGCCTGATACACGTGACCTATTAGATTACATTAAATGAGCCCAATACCTGTTCTAACCTATTACAATTTTTAATATATTAATGACCAAGACCTAATATTCCAAATGAAAGAACTTTTCGTTCGACTCAATATTTTTGAGGCTAACATGAAGATTTATGAAACTGAAGTTAAAGGGTCATCAAGCTCAAACCAAAATTCACAAAATGTAGCTTTTGTGTCTTCCAATAACTCTGGCATTTCCAATCAAGCTTATGGTTCTAACTCTGTCAATACTGATAGTATGAGTGATGCTGTGATCTATTGTTTCTTTGCAAACTAATCTAACAGTCCATAATTAAATGTTGAGCACTTACAATAGATTGATGTTGATGACTTGGAAGAGATGGATCTAAAGTGGCAGATGGCTATGTTGACCATGAGAGCAAGAAGATTCCTAAATAAGACTGGAAGGAAGATTAATGCCAATGGTTCTGAGACCATAGGGTTTAAAAAATCAAAGGTGGAATGCTATAACTATTATAAAAAGGGTCATTTTGCAAGGGAGTGTAGGGCTCCAAGGGAGAACAGGAACAGAGAACCTGTAAGGAGAAATGTGACAGTAGAAACAATAGAGAAAAAAGCTTTGGTGGCTCAAGATGGACTTGGGTATGACTGGAGTGACCAGGCTGAAGAAGGACCTACAAACTTTGTACGGATGGCATATACATCTTCAGGTTCTTCAAGTTCTTCAAGCTCAAATTCTGAGGTATCTACTTGTTCTAAAGCATGTTTAAAATCTTATGAAACTCTCAAAGAACATTATGATAATTTGACAAAAGATTTTAATAAGTCTCAATTAAATGTAGGTGCTTATAAAGCAGGTCTAGAATCTGTAGAGGCTAGACTAGATGTGTATAAAAAGAATGAGGTTGTTTTTGAAGAGGACATAAATATTATAAAACTTGATATTAAGTTGAGAGATAATGCACTAACAGAGCTTAGAAAGAAATTTGAAAAGGCTAAAAAGAAAAGAGATGATTTGAAACATACCTTAGACAAGTTTGGAAATTCATCTAATAATCTAAGCAAACTATTAGAGATTCAAGTAAGTGATAAGTTCATAACTGGTGTGGGGTTTGATAGTTAGGTGGTTGATAGTCAAGTGTTTGATAATCAGGAGAATGATAGGTACAAAATAAGTGAAGGGTATCATGTTGTTCCCCTACCCTATACTGGGAACTTCATGCCCCCTAAATCTGATTTGGTACTTGCTAATGAGGAAGAATATGTTTTTAGTGAGTCAATAACTAGTGAAGTTAAGACTAGT
>BQNB010129053.1:0-19180 GCA_026074375.1 Tanacetum coccineum
AAAGACTAAGCACATTGAGATTAGACATCATTGTATCAGAGATTCCAATGAGAAGAAGCTTATTCAGATGATTAAGATTCCAAAGTGATGGGTTTGAAGGAATTATTGATTTTTTGAATGCAAGTTCTATCAGATATGCGCTAACGGTGAATCCCACCATCTATACTTCATGCATTAAGCAGTTCTGGGCTACTGCTAATTAAGGCAAAAACTGTCAATGGGGAAGTGCAGATACAAGCCCTAGTAGATGGAAAGAAGGTGATCGTCACTGAGATGAGTGTGAGAAGAGCTCTTCAATTAAAAGATGTTGAAGGTACTGAATGTCTTCCAAATGCGACAATTTTTGAACAGATGACACTCATGGGGTATGAAAATCTTACACAAAAGCTTACATTATATAAAGCTTTCTTTTCACCTCAATGGAAATTTCTTATCCATACAATTCTGCAATGACTTAGTGCTAAGACTACTGCTTGGAACGAATTTAGTAGCACTATGGCCTCAGCTGTCATCTGTCTTGCCACAAACTAAAAATTCAACGTTTCTAAGTACATTTTTGATAATATGGTGAAGAACTTGGAGGGTGGGGTTAAATTTTTAATGTATCCAAGGTTTGTGCAAGTGTTCCTGGATAAACAAGTTGAAGGAATGACAAAAACATAAAGAAATTTATGTTACACTTTCTCACACTAAGAAGGTCTTTGCTAATATGAAGAGAGGAGGAAAAGTTTTTTCTGGGAGAGTTACCTCTTTATTTCAAACTATGATGGTTCAAGCTCCTGAAGAATTAGGTGAGGGTTCAGAAATACTAACGGATCCTCAACACATACCCACTATTATTCAACCATCTACATCACAGCCTCAGAAGAAACAACCAAGGAGGAAACAGAGGAAAGACACTGAGGTTTCTCAACCCAGTGGTTCTACAGAGCCTATCACTGATGAGGCTGCCAATGAGGAGCATGTACCTATACATTCCAATGATCTACTAATTAGTGGTGAGGATATATTGAAACTAAATGAATTGATGGAACTTTACCAACTTGTCACAAAGAGTTCTTGACTTGGAGAACACTAAGACCTCTCAAGCTGCAGAGATTGCTAAATTAAAGGAGAGGGTCAAGAAGCTTAAAAGGAGGAATAAGTCAAGAACTCCATGGCTTAAAAGGTTAAGGAAGGTTGGTAGAACTGCCAGAATAGAATCCTCTAAAGATGAAGGTTTGGGTGCTCAGGTGGATGCATCTAAACAGGGGAGGAAAATTGTTGATTTTGATGCTGATACATAGGTTACTTTGGTTGATGAGGCTCAGGGGAGGAATGATGAAAATTTAATGTTTAATACAGGAGTTTTTGATGAGCAGAAAGTTGAGGTTGAAAAGGTAGTTAGTACTACTGAAGTTACTACAACAATAACTATTGATGAGTTGACTCTAGCTCAGACCTTAATCGAAATTAAAGCACCTAAACCCAAGGTTGTTACAACTGCTGCTATAACAACTACAACTGCTGTTACAAGACCCAAGGATAAAGGGGTTGTAGTTCAAGAGCCAAGTGAATTTACAACAACAACATCACAACCATCACAACTTCCACATGCTAAAGACAAAGGCAAGGGAAAAATGGTTGAGCCTGAGAAGCCTTTGAAAAAGAAAGATCAAATTTTGATTGATGAAGAAATTGCTCAAAGACTTTAAGAAGAATAGCAAGCTGAATTAGAAGAAGAGGAAAGGCTGGCAAGACAAAAAGAAGAAGAGGATAACTTAATTTCATGTGATAATACTCAAGCTATGATGGAGGCAGATTATGAGTTAGCTCAGAGACACAAGCAGAAGAACAGGGAGAGTTGACCATTGAAGAAAGATCAAAACTATTTGTAGAGGACAAAAGGAAGAAGCACTTTGCAAAGCTTAGAGCTGAAGAGATCAGAAGAAAACCACCAACCAAAGCCCAAAAGAGGAATCAAATGTGTACTTATTTGAAAAATATGGCTAATTACAAGCTTAGTCAGTTAAAGAACAAAAGTTTTGAAGAAATTCAGATGTTATTTGACAATACTATGAAGTGGGTAGATTCATTTGTTCCTTTGGATTCAGAGGTTGTGAAAGGAAGTAAAAGCCATGCAGAAGGAAGTAAGAAGAGAACAAGAGAAGAACTTGAGTCTGATAATTCAAAGAAGCAAAAGATAGATGAGAATGTAGAAGCTGAAGTAGATGATGAATCAGAAATAAAAAATCATATGGAGATAGTTCCTGATGATGAGGTGGCAATTGATGCTATACCTCTAACCACTAAGTCCCCGATCATTGTTGACTGGAAAATCATCAAAGAAGGAAAGATGGGATACTTTTAAATCATCAGACCTGATGGAAGTTCAAGGAGGTACTCATCAAGGCATATGAAAGAGTGTTATAGGGTGATCTGAAGGTGATGTTTGAACCTGATGTAGAAAGTGAAGTATGGAGAAATCTACAAGGATACAATGTGACAGTTTGGAAGCTATTTTCTTCTAGTGGAGTACATTTTATGAGATTTCAGAATCTGTATATCTTTATGCTGGTAGAGAAAAAGTATCCACTCACACCTGCAACAATCAAAAAAATGCTCAACAAGAAGCTTCAAACTGACCATTGGAATGAGATGTGCTACCAACTTCTTAAACTCAGGACAAAACAGTGCAAGAATCCTGGAAGTGTTTGAATGCATCCTCCTAGTGATGATGAAGACTTTTAATGAAGAAACTTGAGATTTAGAAGAAGAATATCAAGTTTAGGGCAGGATTGTTAGGATTAAAAGCTTCTTGATGCTGTTTGGAAGTAACTGCTACTAAGGTTAGAGTTACTACTGCTAGTATATATTACTACTACTAATGGAAGTTAAGACTGCTTAGAGACTTAGATGAAATACTACTAAGTAGTTAATACTACTAGTATAAAAGTTACTACTGTTAGTGTAACTTAGTACTGCTAGTGTATGTTAGTACTGCTTAAGTAAAGTTATAACTGTTAGCATAAAGTTAGTACTGCTAGTGTAACTTAGTATTTCTGATGAATAATGAAGAAAATATTCTAAGTAGTTACTACTGCTTGTACGCAGTTAGTGCTGCTGGAATAAAAGTTAATGATGCTGCTTACAACTGCTGAAAGATTACAACTGCTAGAAGAGTTTCTACTGTCAGAAGGATAAAGATGAAGATTGTTTATCAAGATTACTTACGGGATAAGTATGAGATATATTTGTAAAAGATATGTATATCTTATTAAGTTAGAAGATTTGCAGTTATCTTTTAGAATTATAGAAGATTTGTAGTTATCTTGTAAAGGACTCCTTGGTGTATAAAAAGAGATCCTAGGTTATGGTTATTTACACACATATAGACACACGTTCATACGTTTTGATATATAGCTTTAAGGTTGTAAACCCTAGTACGACACAGAGTACTCGTATTATTGATAATAATAATATTGGAGCTTTTTAGTAATATACATCCATACATTGTTCATACAGTTTACTGTTTCATTAATATTCTTCTAAGTATTAAAGAGTAGATTCCGCATACTCTTTAGTATTCACAAAGTTTCTACCATAGTTGTTTTGGATCTATCCAAAGTAACTTAACCTTTACAAGCTAAGGAATCGATCTTAAGTTGGGATCAACAGTATCTCTTGTTGGATTTAAACGTCAATCTCAACATCTGCAGTATCCTTAAGATTTCTAACTGTAGATTTATCAGAAGAAAGGTTAAGAAATTCATTACCAAAACCTGAAGATACAAATAAGCTGGAACTTGATAGAGGAAGTTCAACTTTCTTGTTATCATCCTTTACTTCCTCTGACTTTTCAGCATCTGCCTTTCCAGTATCAGTAATTTCTTCATCACCTTTCCTAATGTTATCAACTTCAGCATCTTTTATCTCCTCGTCCACATCGTCTTGCAAATATTCATCACCATGCACAAACTCATCGCTAGTATCTTCAAGATTGATACTTTTCTCATCATCATCATCATCATCATCATCATCGTCATCCTCTTTCTTCTCTTCATCCTCGTCACTAGAAACCCAAGGGATTTCTTCATCATTAACTTGATCTTCTTCAGAGTAATCACTTTTATTTTCTGATCCCCTAGTTTGATTCCTTAGTATATATAATATATAATATATATATAACTAAAATACCAAATACCAAATTATAGTATAAGAGAAGTATTTCAAAAGGTTTTTTCACAGTGCTATTCCCCTAGAGAACGATAACAACCCCCGTGTCTTGCCTATACTATACTACAACGGTTAGGTACACTGCCTAGGAAGTTGTAAAGCTGAAGTGGGATTTACAACGCTCATCCCCCTTTATTTCCATTGGTGAGGTTTTCCTGATATTCTGTTTTCATATATTGATACATAAATCCACCAAATATGAGTGTGCCGGTAGTATTGTAGACTTTAGAACTTGGCATGTACATCATTTCGAGACCTAATTGAGTGATAGGGATAGATAGTTCAATAAAGGCAACATTTTAGGATTTACACCCAAATAAGCCCATATGTGTATTGATGTGTGCGTTTATCGGCTTGTCATACTTACTCATCGACCCCCAGTGATAAAACCCTTTGTTGCACTCACCTTTAGTGCAAGATACCCATAGAATAACGTGTTGAGCCACTTCGTGTTTAAAACCCAAATTGTTAATGTTTCGTATTGCCGTTACACCTTAGCCTACCGTGTAGTCTATTAATCCGCCGTTGAGGAGTTACTAGCTGCTTGAATTCCTTGGTTCGGGTGAATGGGTTCGAGAATCACGCTTATATGGAAGACCTACCATTGAAGACCTCCTGTATCGCCAATACTTTGATACTGCTTATCTCAAGTGAGGGGATGTTTATCATTGTTATTTGCTACAGAAGTTATATCCTGTATTGTTATCATATAAAAAAATAATAATTGTGGTATTTCATTTCACTTCTGTAGCATTATTATTATTTAGTGTTGGTTATCAAATAAAACCAACCTTCATCCAATATTAAAGATTTCTAGTTGGTATGTTTATAAACCAACCACTTCATTGAAGGTTAGGCTAGTTTGCTTCTGCCTCATCAAATTGCAGGCTTATTACATCTATATCACTGAGACTAGTCCATTATTATTGATGATCAGATTTTCAGACTTTGAAGTTCGAGCTAACAGAAGGATAGCAGCTAGTGATGATGAAACCGTAGATTATAGACAATTTGTTTTGTGTTTATTTTATTAACACCAACTATATGTGCATACCATGTCTTATCCTGCCCTTTAAATGATTTTAGCCTTTAGCTTGCTCGATTTAAGGAATGAGCAATCACATGTGTCTCGTTCATGGATTTAGACGAGCATGTGTGGTTTTGTCACCTTTTCTAGAGCATTGGTATCGGTTAAGATCTTTCACCTGTATAAACCGGTGTGTGTCACCCATGTTTCCTTTAAGAGATATTTAGACTTTAACTCTAGTTGGTGTAGCTTTGTGTACTTTCCAAGCTTATGATAGGATATTGAGTGATCACCCTGAAATGAAACACTTAGACTAGTGAGAGTTGAGTGATTTTGATCCCCTTTTCGTGAGGTGTTCGGCTTTGGTATTTCTAGCATAGGTAATTTATAAATTCATATCTCCCGAGTTAAATTGGGGGATATCTTTTTAGGAATTATTCTAACAGGTCTACTTAAGGGCAAGTAGAAGTCAAGTGAGGGATATTTGATAACATCAAATACTTAATACCTTTTTGTATCAAAATCCCTTGTAAAACATTCATAATTGTCTATTTGTGGTTAAAATATGTACCTAATCACTTTATATTTCATTTACAGGAAAATATGAATGTTGGAGCGGAAAGACACGGGAATTGGACAAGTAAAAGGATAAAGTTATGCTGCTAAGTCATAATTACGGCGTAGTTACCACATTGAACTACGTCGTAGTTCATTTGAAGAATCCCAGATGGCTTAGAAGAAACTACGTCATAGTTTCCCCGATTTTACTACGCCGTAGTTACCACTGAGTGCTAAAAATGTAAAGTCTAGTCACAACTACGGCGTAGTTTGCCACTTCAAGTATGCCGTAGTTACACTTAGCTGCAAGAGGAAAGCCTAACTCTGCATAACTACGACATAGTTTATACCCTCAACTACGCCATACTTGAGATGAATAATATAAATACAGCCCTAATATCAGCTCATTCGTATCATTCACCCACAAGGAGTTCCAGGGAACATCTAGGGCTTCTAAAAGAGAATGAAATTCGGCTCATTCACCAATTAGTTCAAGGGAGAGATCACTTTACTTATTTACTGTATTATTCATTCATTACAGATTTGTAAGAATATTATGTTTTCTTAATCCATGAGTTCTTCATTTATTTCTTGTGTATTATGTAGCATGAGTGGCTACAATGCAGCGCGGTATCACTGCTAGCCTTGTGTTATGATTTTGTTATGGTGAGGTGTCACTCGCTACACATCACGCTATCACACACACTGTATGTATCCTACTCACATCTGTAAATAGATATCCTGAATAGCCCTGTTGCATGATACCCGAGATTTGGTAGTATTAAGGCTAGTGTAGATCCTGTTAGACCTTATAGTAGGCTTACCAGTTGAATTAAGGATTAACCAGGTACTAGAGATAGGTTGGAAATTGTCCATAGTGTAGGGATTGCTTAAATCTCCGCCTATAGTATGATAGGTACTTATAAACTTCGGAAAAACTCCTCCAAGAGAGTTTTATAGCCATGATGTGGGATTATTGGCACTAAATATGTCATTAGGATAGTTGGGGATTAACCACTGTAGACTAGATGCTCACCCTTCATGACCAACGAGGACCAGAGATCGTAGGATACATAGGACAAGTTAAATGCTCAATTGACTATGATGATATTAGAACCACCATAAACGATAAGTAGACATTGCACTAGGAAACACTAATCATAACAATAATAAAGGAATAAATAGGCTAGTACTCTCTTCCCCTTGATCAAGTCTGGTAAATTTAATTTCATGTTTAATTCTGTTTAAATCATATTCGAACCTATTTAATTAGTGAGACATTCAAATTGCAACTTATACACTTAGCTCTTAAGACGACCTCGGATTTACAAATCTTGCACTACACACGATCGGGTTCTCTGCCCGTTAGTGTGTTGTATACATAGGTAATCAAGATTTATAAATTTAAAACTTGGTAAATTTAATTTCAAATGAAATCACGCATCACCAGCATTTGAGCATAAAATCTGTGAAAGCTACCACAAGGCCATTATAGTACAAAGGAGCAAACCAATCATCACAATGTTGGAAGATATAAGGATACACCTGATGCAAAGGCTAGTTGTTATGAGCAAAAATGCAATGGATTTAGAAGACATCATCACACCATCTATGAGAAGACAGTTAGAAAAGCTGAAAAAAAGACAAATAAATGTAAATTTCGAAGATTTTCTAATTTAGTAAAAACTTGGTTAAGGATAAATATTTAATACTTAAATTGTTATCCAAGGAACTGGGGTGTCTGTCCATGGTGGTTTTCAAAAGCTGGAAGTCAGGAAGGGAGATGAAAGTTATTGTGTAAATCTGATAAAGAAGCAATGCCAGTGTAGGTTTTGGGAAATTAGTGACATACCATGTATCCATGATGTTGCTGGATATATGCATCTTAACAGAGACCCTGATGTTAGTGTTAGTGGATGGTATTGTTAAGAAAAATGGTTTAGTGCTTATCAGCTCTCAATTAAATCAGTTTGTGGAACATCTATGTGGAAAAAGACTAGGAACCAACCACCATTACCACCAATCCTTAGAAAAATACCTGGTAGACCTAAAAATAGGATAAAAGCTCCTTCTAAAAACAACTCACAAGTAAGCAGGTCTAGGAGAAGGATGACTTGCAGCAACTGTTTAGAGGTGGGTCATAACAAGACTACATGTGATAAGGATCCAGTACCTAAAACTCCCAAACCTAGAAAAATACCAGGTAGAAAGAGTCAACGTAAAAGTGTGTTTTATGCCTCTTCAAGGGGTAAAGGTAAAGGTTCTAAGGGTAGAGGTGGTGGTAGAGGTTTCAGAGGTGCACATGCTGGTAGGGGTGGATCTGGTAGAGGTAGACTTGATGTGCAACCACAGCAAGAGGTAAAGTTTTGTTGTTACCCTTATTTTGTTGTTACCCTTATTATAGATATGTAAATCTACCTATTGGTGTAGGTGGAAGAGGATGAGCTTAGGAATGCTTTGGATCATGAATACATGGAACAACTGATAATAGAGGATGAAGAAAAGAGACTGACAAAGGAGAAAGAAATTCTAGAGAGGCAAGATGAGGAAGCTTTATAACAAGCTTGTAGAACAATCAAATAATATACATGGAAAGAGGAAGAGAGGTAGTTTTAGAGAGAGAGTGGTTGGACGAACATTTTAGAGAGATAAAGAAACATAAGAGAGAAACTTGTATTAAGTGTGTGAATAATGAACAACCAAACATACCCTTGGCCATTACATGGAAAGGGTATTTTATAACCGTCCTATGGCCTGTTTAGGCCTTGGCTTGCATGGCCTTGGCTAACTAGCCTAGTAATTTCCAAAAATATATAAACGATAACAACATATCTATATAATGACCGACACTTTTGTGTCCTAACAATCTCCACCCAAGGAGGTCACATCACAGTTTAACAAAAGTTTAAACCTAGCAGACTATGCTTTAACACTAGTATGGCTCGTAGTCTTTTAACTTCATTCATATAAACTTGTGCATTAAGTAGTGATCATTGACTATAGGCTTTGAGGTTGATCCATTGACTTGTATGTAACTAAATTATCATTAACTCCTTGGATCCATCAACCAAGCTTCAATCTCCTTCATCATCTTTGTAAAACTTGCCATCTTGTGAACCAGTAACTTCCTGACCAACATTCCTCATACATTTCTTGATAAGTTAACTTGAAAAGCTTAATAATTCATCTTTCTTGAGGTGTTTAACTTTAACACTTGTCACTTTGAGAAAGCTTCCGATATATCTAGAGTGACTGAAAAACTTCTTTTGACTTAATACTTTGTCACTTCAAGAAAGCACGTACGGTATCATAGTACAGGAAGTCTTGAAACATATACTTTGAGCTTCTGATGTCTTTATATTTGTCGTCGGGTATGAGATGTGCCATAAATCTGTAAGACAGCTGGAACCAGGTACCTTTACCTCCATCTTTAAGTATCCTGCATTAAAACAGTTAGCAATAAAGGCAAGGTGGAAGAATATGCTTTGTCATTACGCCCGTGTTTGGTATTGAGTAAAACAAAATTTAAATCCGTGAGGATCAAACTGTGATCAGAGTAGATTCAATTTAAGAAGAATCTCCTGACAGATGAGATTCCTCTTCCAAGCTTGCAGTATTGAACATATTCCTAACACATGTGTATTAATTCATCGTACCAACATGTTTCTCATGATGCAAACGTCCTCAAAGAAAAGAACACGATAGAGAGTGAACTAGTGAGTTACTGTCTCTACCCGATTGATCGAAAATCGATTTGGTACAATCAATCAACTGTTTCACTTGCTAAAGTGTTTTGTAACACATCGAGAGTGTAATCATTCAAAAATTCATCATCAACCGTCAATTCATATACTAGAACAAGTTTGATTCTTGTAAAAATTCACACCAACGTTTCTTTTCATTGTTCACATAAAGTTTTGATTCGTATAAAATCGTACAAGTCGACCTACCATGATCTTGTTTGATGTTGGCTCAAGCAGATTTCCATCTTCCCTGTGAATACTTAATATCACTCGGAATGTTTCTGGCTAAATCACAGGATAATGCTAGGACTCTTAATATATATCTTGTTATTCACATTGTTTGACTTAGCAAGCATAATTTTAAGAAGTGTCCTAATGAGATTTATAGATGATCTCTTTTGGCTCTATACTCGATAGAGCACTTTTAATTTTATGACGGAGGCTTGATGAGGACTGCCACCTTTACAATATCAACTAACTCGGATGAGAAAGTCGATAGAAATGGCATGTAAAACTCTTGAGAAATTAAACTAGAGTCTGTTGAATACCTTGAGGTGGATTAGGGAAGGGTTTTCATAGCGACTCTGGTCCATGACTGTCTTCAAATGTCCAGCAACGACTTAGTGTTTTCGACAGTTTTATGTATTGACCTTTGGTTTGCCTAAGTGTATGGAGGCTCTTTCTTTCACCCCTTTATCCTTACATTACTTTTTCATTACTTTAACCCCTTCAATGCTTACCGAAAGACTTCATAACAACACCTTGTTGGTTTGTTCTAGTTTAGCTCCACTCAGTCGCATTATTCTCGATTCTCACTTTTTCTTACCTTTTGTATCATACCTAAGGACTCTACACTAACTATAGATATCTGTGGGTAGATCCCGCAGATTCTGGCTGGATCATGGATTTTTGAATAACCTAATGCCTTAACCACCCCTATAACCTATAAATTTAAGTGCATGGATCGGTCTTTGGGTATTCCAGTCACAATCCTTACCATCCCGAAAATCATTGAAAAGTTCAATCAAAGTTAATTTTGATATAACTAACAAAAGATTTACACTTTGAAAGTTTTTCATCATCACTAAAAGCTCCCCCCTTTAACATGTGGCACCATAGATCGTAGTAACATGCTGGAAGGTGTTAGAGTGAATTGTGGAATCCAATTTTATATGATCACATTTCAATAGAAGGGTTAGGTTCAATTTAATCACAATTTTCTCCCTTTAAATCCAAAAGTTTAATCCCTTGATAATTTTGGGATATTAAATGATTAATAACGATCGGGACAAAATGTTACACAAAAATGTATAAGGAACATTTCATTCCCGCACCCCCCCCCTTAATATTTGAGGGTATATTAAAGACAGTGCTGATAAATGAAATTTGCATTTTTAATTTACAAGAAATACCTTGAAAATTTTGTAACTCGACACTCCTTATTATTACCATAAAGTCTACACTACATATATACAAATTCAAAAGTTTTTATTATGTACTAGGTTTGACCTGTTATGATGAGGACATCATATGGTCCTTTCCAGCAGTCAAAGGTCTCCCCCATACAGACTCCCACCACTGAATTTTGTCCTAGGACACCTCATTAACCTTCTTTCTTCGAGTTGACTAACAATAGCCTGAATCATAGCTCCTGCTCTTTCCCTATCAACATTTCTCCAGACTGTCTGTGGCAAGTACTCCATTCGGATTCGCTTCAGAATATCATCAAGAGCAGACCGAACATTGTTGAGTGTTCCGTCACTAAACTTGTGGAGTTCATCAATACACATCAATCTGTTCTTCTTGTCTTTATTCTAATATATGAAGCCTTTGGGATTAGAGTATGCTGTATATGGTGTCTTTCATTTGAGATCTGATCTGTATGTATCTGGCTTTGTAAGGTTGAGCTTCTTTTGGTAACTTTTGATGCCCAATTGAAGATCTTCAACACGCCTTCTGATGATAATGCTTCTTGTAAACATTCGCAGTGAAACACCCAAAGCTAGACGTTCCTTAATATTGAGATTTGTCAGCTTACCTTGAACAAGAAGAAGCAGCATGTCTTCGATGTCTTGAAGGCGAAGTCTATTGTAATTTCCTTCTTTGAATGTGTACAGCTTGTCGTCATCTCTACAAACAGTGATCCATTCCAAATGTTTGTAATTGCGCCATTCGACAATCGTAAGCTTCTTAATTCCAATGATTCTGTTTCTGGAGTAGACATCACGAGCAAATTCCCTATTGAATGCGAATCTATAGAATTGTTAATGTTTTTGCCCCCAGTGAGAGATGCCCCAGAGTGCATGTTTGACGTAGACAATCGGCACTTGACTCCACATGGTGTTTAGGACCAAGTATTCAATCCATTTGATGTGTCCATAATTTGCAGCCTTTGTCTTCGTCACTGAAGTAGCATAAGTTCGGCTTGAGACACTACCACTTAGATACGCAAGGTCGTTGTTGATGAAGTGATCAAATGGTATTACTCGGCGACCTCGTCAATTAGGTATCAATGGTAAGGGCTTGCGAAGATCATGTGGATATTGCAGTCCTTCAGGATTGTTCCAGTCTAATTGATCCGTAGTTGCTTTGCAGACTTCTTCAAGGAAATATTCAAGTTCTACCAGACTCTTGCACAAACCTTTCATTAACTCGAATGTTGGACCGCCAAAATTATGGTCAAAAGTATCAACATTGATTCTGATTCCATCACGATTCTAGAAGTCTAGAGGAGTGTCTATTAGTTCATTAAATGATTCACGAGGATCTTCATTCTGAGCTAAAGTGTGTATCTAAGGTTGAACTGTCTATGTTTAGTAGGCAAAGTCTTGTTCCAATCACGGTCGAGAGTTGGAGGTTTTGTTGGTTTATGAAACCAATCAGGATGCTGAGTGGTCTCATTAACAGGTTAATCTTCAGTAAATCCTGTATCGAACTCCTGATATGCGGGTTCTTCCAAGTCTTCGTCAGCGTGTATTGGTTCCTCTACTTGAGCAGACTTGCCAGTAGCCTTTTGATGAGATTTGTACCCTTCTTTAGACTTGCCAGTTGACTTGGAAGTCTTCTCCTTTGGTGCACTAATTGACTCAGGTTCTTTTCTAGCCCTTCTTCTCTTGGACCCCCAGTTTGATCCAACAGAGGGTTCTTCGTCTTCGTCTTCATCATCTCGTCATCTTTTAAGCGTGACAGTATCTCCATATGATGCAAGAATGTCTTTGTCAGATTCATAAGCGTCAACCAATGCTTTGTAGAGATTCTTCTATGGAACTGATATGTTAATTGATTTGTTATTCTCAATTTTATCTATGAGAATCTTCTTCAGCTCCAGTTCAGATAGATTGGCTGCTACAGCATGGGATGTTTTAGCTTCACTGGATGAACGAATCAGAACTTCAGCTTCAAGTTGTTCATTTACTGACTTCTCAATTCTCAGCAAAATCTTGGAGACTTGGTGCTTTACTTGTACTTTGACTTGCTCCTTGATGATTTTCTTCATATTTTCATTAATTTTATTGATGAAGTCTTCATTATCAGCTTGAGTTTCTTCTCTAAGTCTGTCTGACTGGAGTTGAACAGCCGCTTTTACAGCTTCATTCATCTTGTTGGAAAGGTACGTATCAACAATACCGGGAATTGATGAAACAGCTTCAGCAAATTGGTTTGTTTGCTTGAATTCCAAGAAGTCATATTCTAAAGCTTTTACTTTATCTTCAAACTTAAATAAGGAACCAAAGGTTGGAAGATTTTGTAGGGAGGTACTTGGAAAAATTGTTGGTGAGGGAACTGGTGTTTGTTGTAGAGGTTGAATAAGAGGAATGGGTGGTGGAGGAAGTGTTGTTACAAATGAAGGAGGCATTTCAACATTCGTAGTGACGGGAACATCTACCATAGAAGTTGACTCAGTATTAAGAATGGAGTCAATACCTATATCTAGATTAAGGTTGAGCATGTTGGAGATGAAGCCTGATGATACAGAAGAACTCTGATGTTGAACTTCAGTAGTGACAGTTGTTATTATCACATGAGTATCTTCTATGACTTGAGTAGTTTGAACATTAGCTAATAAGGCATCCGTCATTTTAGTATCTCTTCCTTCTAGATTGACGTTCATGTCATTGTATAATTCATTCACTTCTTCCTCTTTATTTGTTTCCTCTTCTTCTAGCTCTTCTTCCTTAACATTGTCTTTTTGAGTTACTTCATCATATGTTTCATCATCAGTGGATTGAAAATGAGAAGGTGTTTGAACATCATTGTCATCATCGTCTTTACTCAAGCTTACTTCATCATCATCGTCCTCGTTACTAGACTTCCAAGAAATCTGTTCATATTCAGATACATATGTAGGTACATCAGGAACCCCTGGTGAAACACCAGTTCCTTCATCTGCACTTGAACCACTGGCATGAGAGATATGAAATTATGCCTTGCTTCTTTTGGTAATGATCTTCATCTGTTCAGCCTCAAACAATGTAATTTCTGACAAAGTCTCTAATCCTTGAGCAGATAGCTTCTTCTTTCCTGATTTAGCTACCTTAGCTGTAGCTTTGAGTCTTTTACATGGAGAAGTTGTAGGTGCTTGATCAGTCTTCTCCCTGGTCAATCTCCATACATACTTTGGTTTTGGAATCACCTTTCCAGTAACAAAATCATGATAAGTCTTGTACGCATCTGACTCCTTCATTGCTTGATTAGTTAGATTATCAGGAAGTATGGCACAGTACTTTTGAATAGTTTCATGCTTGCGGATGAATCTCATTGTGGTGAGAATAGGGTCATTATTACCCATGTACCAGTCCACCTTGTTTCTTCTTGGAATTGATTGATCTTTTGACATGAAGTGGTTGATAATAACATTGGTGAATCTTGGATAGTACATGTCTTTGTTATTCTTTGACACCTTGTTCTCGATTTGATAAACTAATTATTTCCCCATAAAAGGTTAGACAAATCCAAACATTCTTCCGGTGATACATACCCCAAATGATTTGAGCCAGAGAGACGATAGTTGATCTAGTCCAGTTACTTTACCACTTAGACATTTGTTGATGATGGTTCCAAATGTTCTCCAAGGTTGATATAGAGTATCAAACTTGACATAAGAGATTGACTTGATATCTCTAGGGTAACTAAGTTCTCTTATAAAAGCAAGAATGTCCTCTTCAAATGGAGGATCTTCAAACTTTTGGCCAGAAAGATTTGGGCAAATCTGGAGCATATCTCTAAAAGTTTCCAGATCAAAAGAGTAATTCTTTTTGTTCATCTTGAATTTGATGCAGTGTAGTGCTTGTATAGGAAACAGTAGGCCCAAAATTTCTTGTATGTTGTAGAGGCAGGTACACTTTCTAGCGATAATGAAGGCTTGATAAAAAGGGTGAGAGAAAAGAACATCCAAATCAGCTTGAAAAGTAGGTTCCCTTGGGCTTGAATGTGGTGCTCAATCTGTAATTAGAATTCCCAATCCTTAGCGTTGTTTCGTAGAACAAGAGCATTGTCAAGGGCTTGCTGTTGTTCTTTTGTGATACTCATGATTCTGCTAAGAAAGAGTCAATACAGTTTATATATAACCAAGTTTATATAATACACTATATAGACCTTTTCAAGCTATGGTACTTAAGGCATTTAACACATTTAGAGAACTAATCATGGAAAGGGACGAATTTAATTTGGCACATATATAATGTAATACCCTAAAATCAGAACAAGTGCAAAATTACCAAAATGCCCCTAATGTCAGAAAATTTAATAAAAGCATGAATAAAATTCAATCAAGTGTTATAAATTATAAAATACATCATGTGACAAGTATGAAATTTTTTTTAAGATTATAATAACTTATATTATGCAAGAAAAATAATAAATATTATATATGTAGTTATTTGCCGAAATTTGTTATTATTTATATTACCTTATACAATAAATTAAAATAACATTAAATCAAGGTTAATATTAAGATAAATTTTTTTAATTAATAATAAGATCATAATTTTAGTCCACTCTCAACACATATTTTCGGCATTTTCTTTGTATATCTTTTTATATACCATTTTCATTTGTAAATTCTTTTAAAAACAATTTCCAGGAAATAACCCTAAACAATTAGTGGTTGGCACCATTATTTTTTTCAAGGCAAGAGTCGAATTTTTCTAGGGTTTTTGGGGGTAGTACAAGGGAGCTAAGAAAATTATTGGTTCATTGGTTTGAAGCTTGATTCGATTATGGTGTTCTTTTGAATTCGAAATACCTAGCCGAACTCAATAATTCATAAAATCATCCATAATTATTCAAGGTATTTTTATAACTCATTTTACATTATATACATCTGATATGTTCATGAGAAAAATTACCATGCAGTTATTTGATTTATTAAGCTTAATCATGATCTAAACCCTAAATAATTGCAAGAATTGTATTCGGCTTAAATAAATTTTTACTTTCGATTTTATTTATTTTTTATAACTTGTAATATTTATCATGTATGAACCAGATAAATTGTTAGAAAAAATTGTTTAAAAGAATTTAGATAATTATTGTGGAATTCTAACTTCTTGCGATTTTGATTTATGAAAAGAAATGAAAGAAATAAATTGGAAAACGAATTAGTGGTTAGGGTTTTTTATATTTTTCCCAGGTCCCATACATTCTAATGAATGTAGAAAAATTATGAAATTATTGGGCAAAATTCTAATTAGGGTTTTGTGCATTTATTGGTTACCCGATTTATGTTTTAAAAGTATAAGGGGGTGTTTTGTAAATTCTGAAACTTTGGGCTGATTTAGGCAAGTTAATATAAATGTATAGATTCTGTGAATTAAGTAGAAGGGTTATAAATTGTCATTTGATAATTGTTTTATGTGTTGTTTAAACATGGATTAATTATAATTATATATTATATAATTCGATTTGTATTTCTAAAACTGAGGGGACTCAAAGTGGTAAAAATTATGAAAAGTACAAAGGTTATGATAGTAATTTTAGTATTATGTTATGAAATTACCATATTTGATTGTTATAAAGGGCTTGTGTTGCAAAAATGGATAATTAAAGATTATGTTTAATTAAATTAATAACTAAAAGGACTAATTACGTAAATTATGTAAGATCAAGGATTTGGATTGTAAATACAGAAATAGAAACCTACTAATTATAGAAACATGCTATTTATGGAAACTTACTATTTATAGAAAACCCACATTTATAGAATGGCCTATTTATAGAAAACCTGCTAATTTTTAGAAAGTCTATTTTTGAGGAAGTATAATTATTGGAAACTTATTAAATCAGGAAAGGTTATCATTTATGGGAAGTATTAGGAAAGTCTATTTTTGGAAAACTTACTATATTTAGAAGCTTGCTATTTTTTGGAAGTACCCAATACTAACAAGTATACTAATCATGATATATTAATCATGAAATATGTTAATCATGGAATTATGTTAATATGAAACGTACTTAATCAAGGAAATGGCCCTATTATGAAAGTTACTAAAAATAGAAAGTTACTAAAAATAGAAAGTTACTAAAAATAGAAAATTACTAAAAATGGAAAGATACCTTAATCATGAACAAGTAACTTATACAAGTCCTTTAACATGTAGATCACGTGAAGCAGGAGTAGCTTCCATCTCTTTCATCCTTCTCTTTCACTCTTCTTTGCATGGGACTTAAGGTAACGGGATTTCCGTCTCCTTTCAGTAAGGACATTACTTTCTTTTCTTGATTCATCCCAGAACTGCTCATGCTTTCCCCATTGTTTTGTCTTTTGCCTGATCCTGACATGTTTGATTTCAATGACTTATTCTTTTGCCGAGCTATATATACGCCTATTATGACCATGATTTACATGACTTACCACCTTAGTCATGGATCGGTGGTTCCATGACCGGTGACACAAGAGGCACTGATGTTCACGACTCTTTCCGCGTTGAGAGTGATTTCTCGCTGGCGTCCCTTTTTCATTGTTACCAGATTATATTTTCTTGTTTGGCCATTATTATTCAGGGGCGTTCATGGTGCATCCTAGTTTACATGTTAACTCGTTCATGGGTGTTTGGTTGGTGTGTGCTCTTACATCCAATCACATTGGAGCTGATCCTCCACCATTATTATTATAGAGGTCACCCTCTATCACTATGTTGGAGGCAAGCCCTCTATTATATGCATGTATTCACGACATTATTATTATGTCATGTATGATTATTTGAGCTCGTGGGCATCCTTATTATTTATGTATATTACTATCCATTGATATCTCATGACATCTTTGACTTCCACGTTACCATGTTTTACTTGTTTATTTTCCTATTCCTTTCATTGATGTATTTCCAGGTTTCCTCATACACTCATGATCTTTCCGATCCCTTATACTTATTAACCAGGATTCATGTTTAAAACTTTTATTTTAACATACATTGTTAATTCTATCCGTTCACTGGAGCGTTATGCTCAGCGTATTTCTTTCTCTTTCTTTATACGGCAGGTATCTAGGGGAGATTGGGCTTGAGAGAGTGTGTCTTAGGAAGTGACATTAGTTTCCTTCTTTTTATCGCAAGACCACTTTGTTGTGCTTCTATCTTGGACTCATGTTTTAGTCCTTAGACTTCTTTTACGTTATTCAGGTTGATCTCATTAATCGAGAAGCCGATTGTTTGATTCGGCTTCCACCTTGTTTTATGTTATCATTTATGACTTTATGCCTTTATTATTGCTTTGATATGGACACCATGAATATGACGTTTCGACTAATCTCCGGAGCGGGTTTGGGTCGTTAACATATAACATCATTAGACAGTCTAGGAATCTAGTTCTTCTAACTAGTGGGTGTTAGATACCTAAAGATTGTTTTTGTTCATAGTTAAACCAATTTTAAACCTTGATTAGGTGTCCAAAATAAACCAATTTTAAATTTGCTAACTAAAACAAGTTTTTTAAAGTCACCTTTGATTGGATTATTAAGTATTAACAGATCTTAAGTATTAGCCTTTTATTTCCTTTAATTATGATTGTGAATATTGAAAGTTAAGTAAATACTGAGAACCCGATCAATATTGAGAACTACAAGTTCGGTTACTATTGAAAAACTGCGAGTTCGGTCAATTAATAAAAAACTGCGATTTCAGTCACTATTGGAAACTGCGAGTTCGGACACTAAAGCAAACTGCGAATTTGGTCACTAAAGCTAACTGCGAGTTCGGTCACTAAAGCTAACTACGAGTTCGGTCAGTAATGCTAACTGCGAGTTTGGTCACTAAATCAAACTGCAAGTTCGGTCAATACTGCAACGTGCGAGTTCGTTCAATACTACAATCCTGCGAGTTCAGTCAATTAATGGGAATTGCGAATTCGATTCAAACAAAGAATTGCCAATTCGGTTCACAAACTCAAATGGTTTTTTAACCATGTTTTAACTTCAAAATTCATTCATATAGCATTGGAGTTTACACATGAACATTTGTAACATCTCATAGACACAGATTCATCAACAAATAATACAAACGAGCATTTTTTACCATAAAATTGAGTCGCACTAAGAGCAAACATTCATAATGTGGATATCAAAGCACACATACATTCAATAATACATTTTACACTTGTCTAACACAAAACCCATAAACGTTTCCTACAAAAACTCTAAAAC
>BQNB010129054.1:0-15103 GCA_026074375.1 Tanacetum coccineum
AATATCAAAATTTCTTTTTCATCTCTTTTCTCTCATCTCTCTCTCATCTCTCTCTCTACATTTCGTCTCTCTCTCTCTCTCTCTCTCTCTCTCTCTCTCTCTCTCTCTCTTTTTCTTAGTTTCTTGTTTCGTGGTTCGGGTTATGAAGTGGAAGTATTAACGGGTTCCTACAGTTTTTAATCTTACTCAAGCAATTGACTGATGACAAGAGTTTTTAATCTTACTCAAGCAATTGACTATGATTAAATCTTTCTTTTCTACACGTATTAGTTATATAAAGATAACTAATTGTCATACAGATTTTCTTGAATCAGAAATATGGAAAATTAAGGTTCATAACCATTTCCATAATGATTACCTTGCGAGGACGATGTGTAATCAAAAGGGATTATGAGTCTATATTTGTAATATGATAATTAAGTTTTTATAACTCTTTTCTTTATGATTACCTTTTTGCGAGGACGGTGTGTAATCAAAAGGTTATGAGTTTAAAATAATCTTTATAAAATATACAAGATTAAAGAATCCAATTGTGGATTAGATCATGCATCTAGGAGCTGAGATCTTAAGTTTAATTACTATATGATTTTGATTAAATTAAGATAACTCCCGAGTATACCTGACATCAAGTGGGAGCACTGTGTTTTTCCTTAAAATTCATATGTTATATAGCATATTGAAGGCATCATTTCATCTAAGCTAGATGTTAATCCTTGAGATTGGAATGGAACTTCACTTGGGAATTTAGGAAATAAAACAAATGACTTTGGAATGAATGTTTATTGTAATAAACATATGCGGAAATTAAGTCCAACACAATGCAATACATCATTGAAGCAAGTCTTAAATGATATATTTCACTTGAGATAATTTAATACATGGATGGAAACTTTGTGTTTTTAACGAAGGATTCATCATGTATATCTTATATTGTGTATGAGACTGGTTGTTACTTTTACACAAGAGCGAGATGAGCTAACAACAGTATCTAATTGAGAGTGTTTAGATGACTGATAGCAACAGTATCTAATTGAGAGTGATTTAGATGACTGTTAAAATAAATGTTTATGAATTATATAAGGCATAGTGTTGTTTGTATACACATCATGCTAGATAATAATTAATCCTAGTTAAAGTAGGATTTCATCTTTTAAGATAAATCTACTAACTAGATATGCTCATCTTAGAGCATAGTTGCAATACACATTAAAGAATGAGAATACTTTACAATTTAAGAAACTTTAAAGATGACTGTCTCAGATAGGTATGTTGCTGACATTAAATACCCTATAAAAGGTACTATCACATTTTCATACTATGATTCTTGTAATGGTATGAAATATACATACGACACTCATCATAGCGTTCAAATTCTTCACAAATTTGTAAATTTGAAACAAGTATTCGGAAAGTTTAATCAGATGACTATTTAGCTTTCTTGTATAGAAAGAGTTGAGAATGTTGGAAACATTGGACTTCAACTTACTAATTAGTCTCATGCATATCTGTTTTAGTATTTGGATAATTGGGATTGTAAGACAATTTTAATTTTCTGGTGAATAAAGATACTTGGTATTTGTTATTCATTTATATAATAACTGTTATCCTATATTTACATGTTTAATCCATGAATGATTTTTCATTCTAAATATGTCCATTATCGGTTAACAGTATGGGAGTATTGTTACATAAGGCAAATGTGAGTGTTGGTTATATTCTTTGAATATATGAATGGTTCCCGCCAAACTCATATGTTATTCACAAGGGATGCATATTGGACATCCCAACCTTCGAATATTTACTTTTGGATCCTTAGTCATGAGTAAAATATCAAAAATGGTTAGTTAAGTCATCCTTAGACTTGAGAATACAAACAAGTTCTGGTATGTGTGGATATCACTTTTTGATTCTAAGTCAAACGATAACCTAAAAATGGTAGTTATAAAGGCTATTATTGGAAGTGATGTGAAGCAGCATTCACAACACTTGTATTCAACAAAGAATTTGTTCCTCTACTTGATGTGCAGTATGATACCATTGGCGCCTCTCCAGAATTAATCGGATAATTGTTTGGCCAAACCCAAAGGGTAATACAAGATGATTCTTGATTACATTTGGTATATTTGTATTAAGTTCTATAACAAGAATCTAAATGGTTAAACTATATGGAATGAGTTAGGATCCATATCCATGGTTTAACGGTGTCTGAACAAAGGGATGATTATAGCAAGAGATACATAACCATGCTACTGAGAATGTTTTTGAAACTTGATCTCAGATATTTCTAGTTTTAAAAACGAATGTGAGTGTTGCTAGATGTTTTCGTCGTTAGTATGTGGGATGTCTGCTACTCCAACTCCCAAGTGGGAGCTGTTGGATTATGTGGTAGTTGGACTAGCAATATACAACTAGAAATATGTGAGCCTCTTAGGGGCACACACGTTAAACACATAGAACACATTTATTTCACGAAATGACTTTAAGTTATTATCTTTAGTGTAATAAGCTTAAAAGTACACAGAACCTAAAGGACTAAAGTGACACAAACTTAAACATATGGGGACCTAAGGTCAGCCGACCTATATGTGTTCCTGAGGATAGGTTTGAGTCAGTTTAGGAGTAAATGAGATAAGGAGGAATGAGTTGTTGATAAGGTTTTGAGAGGATGTATGATAAGGATGAAAGTGTGGCATCCTAATCCTTTTACAAGTAGGGAAGGGTAACTATATAAACCCCCGCATCCTAGGTCATAAGACATCTTGAAAAACCTCTAAAAATGCGTTGCCTCCTCCCTCCCATAAGTCCACCGAAAATTAGCTGCTCAAGGTTTTCGATTTTTGCTTCATGTCTGAATTTCGGTAATCCCACATAGGGATTCAAGGTGCGAATTTTTGTCCCACTTTGCTAAGGATCGATTAAAAGCAGTAGGAAGGTTGGTTTAACAGATCTCAAGGGTGACATCAAGTTGTAACCAAGTTTAGGTTCGGTTTTGTTTGGATTTTGGTTTTACCAAAATTGTTTCTGGGTCATTACCGAATTCGGTTGATTCCAAGTTTAGGGTTTTCAGTTTTCGGTGCAAGTACCTAGAGCAACACTTGGTATTTGGGATTCGTGAATCAAGACTAGCATCTTGGTGTGTTTGATTGACGTGTTTGTGTGAGCACTCGTAGAGGTGGAAACTTATCCACTTTGTTTCATTGCATTTAATTCTTCAAGAGGTTTGTTTTCATTGCCTTTTTGTTTATTTATTGTGTGTTGACCGTATGCACCATACTTGATCCATATCCGCTGCGTACTTGTGGTTGTTAATGGTTAACAGTTTATCAAATCCCAACAGAAACTTATGCCCCAGTTGTTAGACTTGAGTCTATTAGGATATTATTAGCCTGTGCTTGTGCCTTAGATTTTAAACTATTCCAAATGGATGTAAAAAGTGCATTCCTGAATGGTTTTATCAATGAGGAGGTATATGTGGCACAACCTTCGGGATTCATTGATTTTGAGAAACCGGATCATGTTTATAAACTAAAGAAAGCTTTATATGGTCTTAAACAAGTACCTAAAGCTTGGTATGATAGGTTAAAAGCTTTCCTTATTAAACATGAATATAAAATGGGAATGGTAGATAACACTCTTTTTACTAAGAAGAGAAGTTCAAATCTCATCATCGTTCAAATATATGTTAATGACATTATATTCGGTTCGACTTGTCAAGTCATGTGTGATGAATTTGTCAAAATAATACATGACGAGTTCGAGATGAGCATGATGGGTAAACTTAACTTCTTCCTTGGATTACAAATAAAACAAATGGAAGATGGTATTTTCTTTAACCAATCTAAATATATTAAAGAAAAATGCTTAAGAAATTTGGCTTAGAAGATTCTAAACCAATGAAAACCCCCATGTCCTCCGATATTAAACTCACGAAAGACGAAGAGTGTGAGTCGGTAGATAGTACCAAGTATCGAGGCATGATAGGTAGTTTATTATACCTAATGGCAAGTAGGCCTGATATCATGTTTAGTGTCTGCCTTTGTGCCCGCTTCTAAGAGGATCCCAAAACCTCTCACCTTGAAGCGGTTAAGCGTATCTTCGGATACATTAAAGGCACTACGCACTTAGGATTATGGTATCCTAAGGGGACCGGCATAGAAACTGTAGTATATGCCAACTATGATCATGCGGGAGATTATGTGGACCAAAAGAGCACTAGTGGTATTTGTACGTTCATGGGATGTTGTTTAACATCTTGGTTCTTGAAGAAACAAACCACTCTTGCTATATCTACTATCGAAGCCGAATACGTAAGTGCCGGAAAGGCATGTCAACAAGCACTATAGATGAAACAAGCTCTCATCGACTACGACGTATGACTCGACGACGTTCCCATCATGTGCGACAACAAAGGTGCGATTGACCTTAGCAAAAACCCGGTGCAACATTCTCATACCAAACACATCGAAATACGTCACCACTTTCTTCGTGATAATGTCCAGAAAGGACATATCTTAATCGAAAAAGTATGTCCGTCGACAACATCGCCGACATTCTTACTAAACCCCTTAAACGTGAATCGTTTAACTATCTATGTCTTGGTTTAGGAATGATGGAACATATTCCATAAATCTTATGAGTCCGCTTATTCTTCTTCTAATTTCGATTCTAGTCCGTGTTCCATTCTGTGTCATGACAACTTAAATACTTCATCCGAAGTACTTTAAGCATTTTTAATTCGCGAAATGCAAATTAAAACGTCACTCCTCTTCGTAAATTTTTTGTCAAAAACTGAGTCTAAAACCCTTCACTGAGGGCGGCCTCTATACATAGGCGGCCCCCAATATATTTGGGACCACCAGGAGATATGGGACCGCCATCAGCAGACTTTGATATTGAACACTTAATCAAAAAATTTCAAAACACAAAAACAAACACCCCCTTATCTACTGCAAGTGACGAACACGACTCAAACCACCCAAAAACTCAAAATCACCTATCAAAACATAAATTGAAGATAAAGTCAACACTACAATCCTTTACAACATCTTAAAGATCATCAATTGTAAGTCATTTCATCCATTTTCTTCCAATTTGAGTCTAGGGTTCATGACGAACACAAAAATTGAAATTGGGCATTTTTAATTTTTCTTTCAATTATGTACAATTAAGACTACTAGGATACAATATACAACTAATATGCTTCTCGTAGACATAAGATTTGCATACATTAGTGAGTTTAACGAAAAATTGATTTTGAACCAAAACCCTAATTTTATTTCCAAAATCACTCATGTTAGGAACATAATAAAATTGTTGTTATGCATTGTCAATACAACCTAAAAATGTTTTCAAACACATGCATAATGATCTCATGAACAAATTTCGAGATACATAATTCATATGTATTTTTTGACTCGTTTGGATGAGCAAAATCAAATTAAGGAGCGTTTGGATTAACTCTTAGGATTTTATACTTAGGTCGAGTTAATCTTTGCTCTACATTTGTTGCATATAGGCACACACTAAGCATGAACTTAAAACATCAATACAGGTATAAGCAATTAAAATTTGATTTTGATTGTTTTACTTTAGGTGACAATGCCTCACAAATCATCGGAAGACTATAAAAATACAAGATACTACATCCCAACGATTTCACATGAATTTCGTACACCCATAAAAGAAAAACTAATAAACCTCAAAAATCGCTACATTCATGGGGGTCGGGTGCTTTTTGAAAACTTTGCGGATCTAAACTATGTTCGCTCTTTGTTTCATTTTGTTGAGTTCGAGTGTCTCCTTGAAATAAATGAACAAATTTGTCCTCGTTTCATACTTAAATTTTATAGTCAATATCAAATCAATTACGATGGTGAAGGTCAAATGTTTATTGAATTTGTCATTCAAAATCAATTCTTTTCTTATTCTCTTGAAGAGTTTGCTCAAATTATTGGCATACCTTGTGAGGGTGCGTGTGTCTTTACGGACAGATTGTCACTTGACGAGTTGGCATATGGTGTCCTTTCCGAAGGTCCATATCAAACCAACCTTCCTTCTCCCGATGACATCATCTCGTATATTTGAGAAGATCGAGAAGGTCAAGTAACTCGCATCCGTCATAAGGAAGAAATTGAAGTTTAAAACTATCAAATTCTCACTCATGAAATCATGTCAACTTTGAGACCATTGGAAGAAATTAATCAGGAAAATGTCTTTTGCTTGGGGGTAATTGGGATCATGTTCCCGCATGTCTTTGTTACATGCTTTACTGTGTCGCAAACTCCGATAAATTCAATCTCGCATATTACATGGCGAGACGAATGGAGTGGGTCACTAAGCAATCTCGGTTAATTCTACACTATGGTATATTATTAACCCGTTTGTTTAATTTCATCATGAATGAAAATCCTGAGTTGTCTAGTAAGTCTTATGTCTTGTACGATCGTGTCATGGATCCTCTTGGCGCTCATAAATAGTGAAAGACTAGAAAGGATTTTGACACGATAAGAGGTCGTCACTCCACTTCTTATTACTCCACTTTTGGTCAACCATCCTCCTCTTATTTTAACGATGATGATGATGATGGAAATGATGAATGGACCTCGCGTGCAAGCACTCATTTCCCCATTCGTTATGTTAACTCGTTAACTAACGAAGTTCCTCAAGTTTTTCAAAACCCACCTAACATTGACCCTAACTTGAAACCTCTTTACACCCGTCAAACCGAAATCATCAACCATCAAGTCCAAGTTCGAGATGAGCATGGTGGTGGATTAAGGTCAATCGGAAATGGTCTTAGAAATTTGTGGAGGAACACGAAGAAATGAGCAATGAGAAATATTGCTTTATGACATTATTATTTATATTATCTACTACTTTATGAAGCTTTAGTACTTGAACATACGTTATGTGGTATATTAGTACTTAGTATGGGCAACATAACTTGCCATGGATGATCTTTCAATTTTATCATCCTAAACCCATGCTTGCATGCACCTTGGTACACTTTTGCTACATATATGATATTATGCATGCTTATCTTTTAGTCGATTTGCCTAAATATGTTTCCCTCATAGACCTTAAGATAGCTGATATTGTAAATTTGATTGTTGAATACTAGATGATTCATGATGAAATAGGATTGACTGAAAAAGGGGAAATTTAGGTAACTTTTTATAGGACTTACAGCTAATCAGGAAAACTGGAAAATTTCCTGTCTTCAGAAAACGGACCCCATATATAAGGGGCGGCGCCCTAATATATCTGGGACCGCCATATAAATATAGGACCGCCATCAGAAGTTACAGAAATTTCACTGTGACTCCTGATTTTCTGTGCAGTTGACTATTCTCTCTTAGACCCAGCTAAACCTTCAGGATTTTGCTAAACCACTTTTGGAATATGAGATTTCAACTCTCATGCTTTTCCACTTTGATCCTTTCCTTCCTAATTAAATAAGTCATCCTCCCCACTTCTATCATCATCTTTATCTTTCTCACACCATTCTACTATGAATTCCACCAATGCTTCTTCTTCAAATCCTTCCAAGAAAATCAAATTAACCATAATCCCTCCTAGACAACTATTTGTTAACATTTCTAGTAATGAAGATGTCACCACTACACCTTTTCCTACCATAACTTCCTTATCTCCAACTCCTCCAAATGCACCATCAAAAACTCCATCCACAAATCAAACCTCATCAAGCCAAGAAAACACATCTTCTTCTTTTCAATCAAAACTTTAAATTTCACCACCATCCTTAAATGAACCAACCTCTCCTCAACCTTTGAACCCTTTGCTTGACAACATCTTGGATGTTCCTCCTAGACCTTCAAACCCTCAATCACTTCAAAGTCATCCTTCTTTGGATATCACACTCTCTTTATCACCAATCACTCCTCTTGATCACATTCATGGTACACCATCACCACCATCTTTACAACAACCTCAACCGCCTATCATGGGTCACCCTCTTTTCTACAACTATCATGACTATCATAGGTCAACTTGCATATGTTGTTCTCATAACCAAAATCTTTTCTTCACCTTAAGAGATGAGATTAATATCATGTTTGCTTATCTTGAGTATCTTCTCACTACCGCAACACCTCTTACTTTTCACCACCACCTTAAAATGATTTCAAAAATTCTCATAATGGGTCACCCTAACCTTTTGCTCAAAGTCATCCCCTATGAATCATGAATTATCTAGGACTTACTTTCTTTGTATGTCTAGATTGTAGTGTAACTCATGAATTAATATGTCCTTGCTTATTTTAGTTTTATTGAATGTTGTATTAGCCAATTAATCATGTATCCTTTTGTATGAGTTTATTACTTATGGAATGGAACTCCTTATGGGTGACTTAATCTCAAATTATGTTTTCAAGATATTTGTCTTGCACTTGTTCTTCTAACTTTGTTTTGTAGCAAACAATTTTTGTAAGATCGATCCATTTGTGCCCCAAAACGAGGGGGAGCTCACATCAAGGGGGAGTCTTGATATCATCGATTTCTTTCTCACCTCTACAATTCGACGATCATTCTTTTTGGATTCGACAAAAAGGGGGAGAAATAAAACAAAACTCATTAATAATTTGAAACCATTTAATTTTATTTAAAATGAGTTTATATTTTGTCATCATTAAAAAGGGAAGATTGTTAATACAAATAATGTCTAAAAATGTTATTTATATTTTTTGACCTCTCATTGTTTTGATAATAACAAAATGCAAAAACATTTACGATAAAAATAAATGTTCACAAATTATTAAGTGTAAAATTTCATTTTCTAAGATTAGTGATCACTTAAGGTATGGATAAACAAAATCATTAAGCATGATTAGTGATGAAGAAAATATTTTTCTCTTAAACCTCACTTTTAATTATACAAAAGTATTTTCTAATTAAAAGAAAAGTTTTATTAAAAACTTAAATTTTGAAATTCAAATTTTCCCCCCAAAACGGAAGGTTCCATAGCAAATACAACATTCTCCACAAAAAGACAAAAACAGGAGCGTAGTCTACTGGGCGGCCCCCTTATAGGCCTGACGGCCCCCAGATATATTTGGGACCGCCAGGACCGCCCCCGGTGACCGTTGGATTCTCCTAGCTATAAATACTGCTCTATTGCTAGCAGAAAATCAGACCTCTTTGCACACTTTTCTCACACTTCTTTCTCTCTCTAAAAACCTTTTTTCTCTCACTAAATATCTTGATCACTAACATCTCTTGATCTTGTTTCAAGTGATCTAATCTTATCTTCCTCATCTCATCTCTCCTCTCTATCAAGTGCAAGAGAAGAACACTCGTATTCGCCAAGAAACGAAGTATTGATTAGTGATCTCTCATCTCTTCTTCTAAGTTTCAAATATCTATTGTAGTTAGCTTGTGTATTTGTGTGATTCGGATATTATGTAGATCCGATAGTGTAGATCTTGTGAATGTGTATATCTTGTGAAGTGGTAGATTGGTTCTAGCTAAGATTAGGACTCGACATTTAGCTTAGTGTCAGAAAATAACGTAAGCGACGTGTAAACGGTTTTCTCCACCTAAAGGGAGCTTGTTGACATAGTGAAATCTCGAGTCGGATACTCGAGGAGTGGAGTAGGGCGAAGAGGAGCTTCGTAGCCAAACCACTATAAAATCTTGGCGTCTTGGTTTGATTGTTCCTTTCCTTATCTCTTTACATATTATTGTCATTGTTATTTAGTCTTAGTTTAGATAGTTATTGTTTGTTCATATTATTGGTTGATTAAACATAAAACTCGAATCTAAACATTTTTGAAAGCAAACTTTTAAAACAAAAACGAACCTGTAAACTATTCAACCCCTCCCCCCTTCTAGTTTCCATATTTTATATCTCTTCTACTTGAACATATGACACCTGAATATGATAAAGATGAGCTCACAATAAACCCCACTCAGGTCTTCAGTGTTCACAACTGGATATTGAAGCCAAACCAACCTGAAGAACCTCCCTTCACTGACCACATGAAAGCCATCTGCAATCTAGATGTGCTTGTGGACTCCAAATCTCCAAAATACTCTTCACAAACTGAAGAGGTTCCCCAAGGCAAAAAGCCTAGAGCTAAAAGTGGACTCAGAAGAAAACAATCTTCAAAACACACATCTGAATCCACCACTGAGGCATCCAAATCCCAATCTGGCCAATCAAAAAAGGAAACTAAGTCCAGTTCGGCCAAGGACAAAAGCCCAAGCCATCCTTCACCTCCCACTCAAGTGGTTGGTAAAATGCATAAAGAGGCATAACAAGCAGCTGGTGGCCCAACATCTTTAGGGGCCACCAGTGAAGAATGAGCCCACCCTCAGCTCAGTAGTAGTATGTTTGCATTTATTCTTATTAAACCTATTTATTCAGCTTCTTTAATTTGCACTCTGAGTCTGCATCAGGACATGATGCTTTAGCAGATTCCACAGCTAAAGCTGATCCTGGAATATCTGCTCCTAAGGATTCCATATCTTCAAAACAAGATATGGATGAAGGAACCAAAAATTACTCATTCAATCACATATTTGCAGGGTCTAATCCAAGTGTTCTTGTAGATAAAACCAAATCTGCTAGAGATGGGTTAAAAACTACCCACACTGATTCAGGTGCAAGTGAGGAATCAAGAGCTGATGACATTTCACTTAAAATCTAAACTGGATGATTTATCAGATATCTTGAAGGACACAAGATCTGCCTTCTTCACTCCTGACACCCCATCAGATGAGCCAATCATTATTTCAGATGAGAGTGAAGAGGAAGAGGAAGTTGCAAAGGATAAAGACACTGAAGACACTTCAGTCCTACCTCCTCCATCTCCAAAATTAGCTCAGATTCAAGAGTTAATGGCTCAAGTTCACTTACTTCAGTCTTAGAAGGAAGAGCTAAAACAAGCAAAAGCTAAAGCTGAAGCAGAAGTTGCCTCTATGAAAGCTAAGCCATCATATCCAGACATCAACCAGCTTACTGAACTTCTGGTAACTTCTTTGAAACCTGAACTATCCAAACTCTTAGCCTCACATGACTTAGCTAGCTGCTTACCAACTGAAATGAAAGAGCTCCCCTCAAAAATCACTGAATTATTTGGAGAAATTAAAGAGTTAAAGCAGCATGTTAGAGACATGGAAATAAAGTTGCATGAGGATCTTATAGAAATACCAACAAAACTAGAGTCCTTCACTTCCACTATCTCCAGTCTTTCATCCCAGGTAGCTGAACTGAAGAACATTCAATACAAACTTCCAACAGAGTTTCTCAACTATAGAACCTAAGAATGTGAACGAAGCCTTAGCGGATGAAAGTTGGATAGTCGTCATGCAAGAAGAATTAAATCAATTCATTGCTAACGACGTTTGGGAGTTAGTTCCATAACCTAAGAATATGACAATTATAGGAACTAAGTGGGTGTTTAGAAATAAGTTAAACGAGAATGGTATAGTTTCTCGAAATAAGGCTAGGTTAGTTGCTCAAGGTTACAACCAACAAGAGGGCATCGATTATGATAAAACTGTTAGATTATGTGGTAGTTGGACTAGCAATATACAACTAAAAATGTGTGAGACTATTAGAGGCACACACATTAAACACATAGAACACATTTATTTCACGAAATGACTTTAAGTTATTATATTTAGTGTAATAAGCTTAAAAGTACATAGAACCTAAAGGACTAAAGTGACACAAACTTAAACATATGAGTACCTAAGGTCAGCCGACCCATATGTGTTCCTGAGGATAAGTTTGAGTCGGTTTGGGAGTAAATGAGATAAGGAGGAATGAGTTGTTGATAAGGTTTTGAGAGGATGTATGATAAGGATGAAAGTGTGGCATCCTAATCCTTTTACAACTAGGGAAGGGTAACTATATAAACCCCCACACCCTAGGTCATAAGACATCTTGAAAAACCCCTCAAAAAAATTCGTTGCCTCCTCCCTCCCATAAGTCCACCGAAAATCAGTTGCTCAAGGTTTTTGGTTTTTGCTTCCTGTTTGAATTTTGATAATCCCACATAGGGATTCAAGGTGTGAATTGTTATCCCACTTTGCTAAGGATCGATTCAAAGTCAGTAGGAAGGTTGGTTTAACAGATCTCAAGGTTGACATCAAGTTGTAACCAAGTTTAGGTTTAGATTTGTTTGGATTTCGATTTTACCAAAATTGTTTATGGGTCATTACCGAATTCGGTTGATTCCAAGTTTAGGGTTTTCAGTTTTTGGTGAAAGTACCTAGGGCAACACTTGGTGTTTGGGATTCGTGAATCAAGACTAGCATCTTGGTGTGTTTGATTGACGTGTTTGTATGAGCACTCATAGAGGTGGAAACTTATCTACTTTGTTTCATTACATTCAATTCTTTAAGAGGTTTATTTTCATTACCCTTTTGTTTATTTATTGTGTGTTGATCGTATGCACCATACTTGATCCATATTCACTGCATACTCATGGTTGTTAATGGTTAACAGTTTATCAAATCCCAACAGTGGCATTACGAGCCAACTTGATTGGTGTTTTATGGGTTACACACATAATTAAACATGCTAGGGTTGCATGAAATCTGATTTATTTATTGTTTCATTGGAAAATTATGGCAATGATATGCAATCCTTGCCATAAATAATGAATAAACACATAGAATCAATTATAATTGTTACTTGATAAAAAGGAGAATAGATTAAAATTAAATGTTAATTAAGTTGCCATGTTATTCTATTCTTGTTTTATCTCGGCCTTAAGACTCACGTAATCATGTTATATGATGGATGTTGCGATCTAGGTACTTTAGCAGAAAACCTAGTGAGAGTCTTTTGGTTCTCCAACTGGGGAATACTCTTTTGAGAACTCGAGGCGTTATATGATTTACTGCTTTCAATATAAGAGTTTGTCTTTAATTCTACTCTAATTTTCTGTCTATTTTAATTGCTTATATGTGATATGCCATGTAATGCTTAATATTTGCAAATAGACTTTATGAAACTCTAAAAAACGGATTTATGCTTATAGAGAAACTTGGATTGAACATGTCTAATATTACACACGTAATTATACTCCTTGTAACCAGTTATGTGTTATTTGCGAAACCGGGGTTTTTGGATAAATTTAATACGGACATTAAACTAAGAAATTTGATTTCATGTGTAATTTTAGTTTTTATGTGTGTAGTATGGGGTTGAATTGATCTTTAATCTTATCCCACCCCACTACATGCTTTAGCATATGAGGGAATTATTGGAATTACTTGTGTCTTCGAATACATGTAGGAGTACAATATAGGGTTTGATCAATTTGCAATCCCACCATATTGGCAACTAAATAAAAACTAATGTTAACAAAGGGTTTCTTAACATATAATAGCATCATTAGTCAAATGGAAATACGGCTCACCCATTGTGTACAAACTATAAGAGAAGTTTAAGACGGGTTGAGTATGCTCCCCAAAAGAAGTCGGGTTTTTAATAAGCTTCGCGTTGACCTGTTTCTCTGCTTCTTTGTGCGTCCAAAATGGAGCTACCGAAAACATTTGACAGAATGATGTCTATACCAAAAAGGTTAATAAAATGTTTTTCTTAACTTATGCTACAAGATGTTTTGCATGCTTCTTGTACATGTTTTTTTGTCACATATTTTGTAAAATTTATGTGTATACCCCTATGTGAAGTTTTAAGTCTATGTCAGCCAAATGAAGAACACGTGCATTTGGATTGTCTTCTCTGGTCAGACCTCAAGGACTTTCCAACCCATGGTGAATTTTTCCATTAGTCAGACCTTTGTCAATGTTCACACGTTCTCTTTTGGTTGACTTAAATCAAGTTACCAGGTCAGACCTCGGACCCGAGGCATAAGATGAGACAAAACATTTACATGACCTTACTATATGAGTTACTAAAGTCATGTGTCTCATAAATCTAAGAGTTTCATTAACAATGCAATTAACGCTCGTCGCTTACTTCTTGCCCTACTTGTTTACACACTGGTCAGACCTTTGGTAATAAGTGGGAGGTCAAGTTGGATCTTAGTCTTATTAGTAATTAATTAGGTAGTTAATTCTTTTAAGAATTTAATTATCTAAAATACTAAAATTGAACTTTTTATGTTCTATTGTCTTATTGCAACATAATTCGTAAATGAACGTTTGTTTTCTCATAGAATACAAACATAGTCTCTTTTCTGGCAAAAAGAGTGAGACTCACTCATATATCTTCTTATTGATTAACAAGAATAAGATAGAGTTATAATTGATTTTTTCTCAATTTTATTTAAACTCACTTTCAATTTTTCATTACCCTTTTTTGGTTCTGAAATCTTTGAAAGATAAAATATTTGTGTAACTAGAGAACATTGTGTCTATAGCTACCAAATAATGACATCTTGCACTTGTCACGATGTATGAGTTAAACAGCAATGAGTAAAGAAAATTGCTAGCAGGTCTTCTAGGTAAATTTTCTCGGACTCGATTCATTCCTTATAGTGCTAGACACCCTTGTGGCTGGGCAGACAGATTAAGGAGGAAGTGCATGCTAAATATTCAAGTTAATGAATACATGATGGCTAGTCCCTCATCTACATAAGTAGAACTTCATATACTCAATTCAATACCTAAGTACATTGTTACTTGTAGGCATTCTAAGTGAGTAGGAAAGTAAATAAATCGCTATTTGCTTTTTACTGGTGATGTAACACTTAGTATGTTGACAAATCCAGTGGGAGCTTTGCGTTTTACTACTGAAAAGACATTCATGTCAGGTTGTCAATTTCAGTGGGAGCTACAAGATTTATTTCCTTGTTAGTTGCCCATATTATTTCTAAGCTTGCTTTGAAATAATTCACTACTTTCCGAATATGAATGACCGTAGTTTAAGGAAAATTGCATTTTATTTTATAGATAACACATTGCCTTTCCGATGTTGCTTTTCGAAATGTTATCTATAGAATAATAATCCACAACTCATTATTAAACGTTATGGTTCAAAATCTACTTGTAATATATATGACACTATCATATTATTTATACAATCAAACGCTTGTCGTATTGTTTGTCTACATTAGATAATGTTGTCCTGTACACAAGTGAGAGAAATCTTAAGTGGGTGCAAGAA
>BQNB010129055.1:0-18729 GCA_026074375.1 Tanacetum coccineum
TTTGTTCTTAAACTCTATTCCATTATCACTTCTGATTATTTTCACTTTCTTATCCACTAGGTTTTCTATTTCTTTGATAAAGTTTTGAAGGATCTGACTGGTTTCATCCTTAGTTGTTAAAAAGAAAACCCATGTAAACCTGCTATAATCATCAGTGACTACTAAGCAATACATCTTATGCATTAAACTACACACGAAAGTTGGACCAAACAGATCCATAGAAGCATAAACAAAGGCTTAGTAATTGGATTTAGAACTTTGGACTAACAAGAAGCTCTGTATTGCTTCCCTTTAAGATAAGCAACACAGCTTTAGTCATTTTCAAAACGTTTTATAGGCAATCCTCTTACAAGATTATCCTTAACAAGCTTGTTTATGTTCTTAAAGATAATGTGACCAAGCCTCCTATGCCAGAGCATTGATTTATCTGATGTAGCCTTTACAACAAGACAAGTTAAAGTCTTTTTAGGAACAATGTTCTTCATATCAAAACTGTACATGTTGTCCTTTATAGGAATTTTAAGAAGTATATGACTTTCATCAGGCAACTTAAAATTAGGAGATAAGACAAGACATTCAGTGTCAGTAAAAAGGACATAGTTCTTTTTGTCACACATTTGTGAGACACTAAAAAGATTGAATTTTAACTCATTGACAAAGTTTACATCTTTAAAATCAAGACTATCAGTTTTAAGTGTTCCTTTACCAGAAATTCTACCACCATGTGCTCCTCCTCTAAATGTAACATAACCTCCATCAAATTCCTTGAAATCTGAGAAATAAGCTATGTTCCTAGTCATGTGACTTGAGCATCCACTATTAACAAATCCTGTATCATCTTGTTGTGGCATGACCTGCACAAGAAAATAAGGAAATCAAATTCCTTTAGGGACCCAAGCCATCACTGACTTGGATCTGCCTCGTGCATCAATGTAATTATGTTTTTTCAAAGTGATTGATGCACTATTAGGTTTGGTAGGTCTCCAAACCTAACATGCTGAGGCCTTTATAGCATTTGCCTGATAAACCTTAACAGCATTAACAACTGTAGAATTTGGCATAGCAGTTTTAACTGTTTTTGGCCTAGCAGTATTAACTGCTTGTAGCCTAGCAGTATTAACTGCTTGTACCTTGGCAGTATTAACTTTATGTGTAAACCTTTTGTTAGATAATGCTATTTTAGATTAAAAGGGTCTTCTTATAGTTGATTGTGCTATTTTTGGAAAACATGACATTGGTTTAGCACTAAAAACTATAGATTTAGGATGAGCAGTATTAACTGTCCTGGCAGTATTAAATGGTTTTAGGCCAGTTTTCATTAAAACTGCTCTTGGAACCATGTTCCTTTGAGCATTAGGGTGAGTTCTTTTGATAGTATAGTTGTAGTTCACCCTATTATAATTATTTCTATATACCATCCTTTCTCTCTGATGGTATTTTCATTGAGCCTCTACATGATTAAAACTCCCACAAATAAAGCAAGCTTTGTTATACATCACAAAATCACTTCCTAGTTGATTGGACTTCTGCCCATTCCAATTCCTTTGATTCCCCCTAGGAGTTTGTGATCTATACATCTCAGCATACCTAACTGACTTTTTAACTGGTTTTTCATGATTTTTAGGTTTGACAGACTCTACCTTTTTATCAACAGGAAAAACAGTTTCTTTATCAACATTAAGTGAAGACTCAACAAAGCTACTTGTATCTTTTGATACTTGTTCTTTTACCAAAGAGTTATCAGAATTTTCCTTAGAATCATCTGATTTCTTATCACAAACAACATTTGACTCTTTCTTACTATCCTCAGAACCATACCCTTTGAATTCAGGCTCTTTGAATTCATCAAGAACAGAAAAAGACAGATCAAGCTTTTTAGGTCTATTATAGATTAAAGGATGAGGTGGAGGAACAACACTATACCCCAAACCCTTTTTACTTTTGTCAGATATCTGACTCTCTAACAGCTTGTCTAGGTTTTTTGAGGCTTTATCAAATTTCTTAATTTTAAATTCAATACCCTCTTTTTCTTGCTTAACTTTTTAAAACTCACTTTTAAGTACATTTATTTCATAGTCTTTGTAAGCTACTTCCCTTTTAAGAACTGTAACTTCTTCACTAAAAAGAACCTCATTCTTTCTATAAGTGATACGTTGTTCTTCTAGAGTTGCAAAACCTCTTTTATATGAAGTTGTTGTAAATTCAGTTTGATTAAGCTTAACAATCAAATCATCACACTGTTTCTTAAGAGATTCATAGTTTTTCAGACAAGTTTTAGAGCAAGTTTTATCATTGTATACATCAGAGTCTGAAAACGCCATTAGAGCCATGTTTGTCTAAACCTGTTCTTCTGCCATGTCACTCTAGTCAAAACCTACACCATCTATAGCCAACATTACCTTTGAAGATGTGTCTTCAAATTCCATGACTTCTAGATCAAAGTTTCTCAAAGCAAAGCTTTGATACCACTTGTTGATCCCAATCCTTGATCGATTCCTTAGGTTGTCTAAGGTTAAATTACCTTGGATAAATCCAAAATAACTTGTTGTAGAAACTTTATATGTATACTAAAGTGTATGCGTAATCTACACCTTAATACCTAGAAGTATTATGAATAAAACAATAATCGTGAATAAAAAAAGATATAACCAAACGCTCCAATATTATTAGATCAATAATACGAGTACTCTTCACTAGTACTAGGGTTTACAACCTTGAAGCTTTTCTAAATCAACTTGACAACTATAAAAAGTTGTATGCAAAACTTATATCTCAACTAATGCCCTATGACCTCCTTTTATAGACTAAGAAGTCATAGTCGGCTTACAATACATTCCTAAGATATCATAATCTTTTCTAAACATAAACGTAATCTCTTAAACAAATACATTATGCATATCTTGTACAAAAATATCTCAATACATTTCTTCACAAGTATTCTTGTTCTCCAAACAATCTTTATCTCTTTAAACCGTCTTTATCCTCTTGACAGTAGTAAGTCTTCTAGCAGTTGTAATTCGGCAGCATAAACTTTGGTACCAGCAGTACTAATAAACGTAAGCAGTAGTAACATTAGTACTAGCAGTACTAATATATACTCACAGTAGTAACATGTACTAGCAGTCTTAACATTACTACTAGCAGCACTAACTACTTAGCTTATATTTCAGTCTTCAACTCTGAGCAGTCTTAACTTCAACTAACAGCAGTAACTTTATACTAACAGTACTAAATTATACTAACAGTAGTAACTAGCAGTGGTAACTTTATACTACCAGTACTAACTACTTAGCATAATTTCCATTATGTACCTGAGCAGTAGTAACTCTAAGAATCCTTGAAGTCTTTTAAGTCCCAACAATCCTCCCCTAAACTTGATGTTCATCTTCTGAATCTTCAAGTTTCTTTGTTAAAAGTCTTCATCACTATCAGGAAGATGCATTCAAACCTTTTATTGACCCTTTTGCTGCTTTACCATAAGCTTGAGCAGTTGATAGCACATCTCATTAAAATGATCAGTTTGAAGTTTCTTGTTTAGCATATTGGTGATTGTTATTGGTGTGAGGGGATATCTCTTTTCAACTAACATAAAGATGTGGACATTTTCAAACCTTACAAAGTGCACTCCACATGAATCATACAATGGCAGCCCATCAAGTTGTTGATCCAAAAACACTTGTACAAACCTTGGATACATCAAAAATTTCCCAGACACATTATCCAAGTTTCTAATCATACTTTCAAAAATGTATTTTGAAAAGTTAAACTTCTGATTTGTAGCCAAACAGATAATTACAGATGCCATAGTACTACTAAACTTATTCCATGCAGTAGTCTTTGAACTTAGGCATTGTAGAATAGTATAAATCAGAAATTCCCTTTATGGAGAGAAGAATGGCTTATAAAAGTGAGCTTCTGTAAAATTTTCTCATCCATCAGTGTAAGTTGTTCAAAGATGGTAGAATTTGGTAAACAACGAACACCTTCTGCATCTTCTAGTTGAAGATCTCTTCTAACAGTTGATTCAGTGATGATTATCTTCTTGCCATCTACTAGGGCATGCAACTGTACTTCCCCATTGATAGTTTTGGCCTTGATAGTAGACCAGAACTGTTCGATACAAGAAAAGTATATATTGTAAGATTAATGGGTAATGCATACTTTACAGGGTGTGCATTTAAAAATCCGTAATTTGTTCAAACCCATCACTCTCTGTGGGTTTAGACAAAAATGCGACCATATTATGAGTATCAAAAAACTTTAGAGTCGTCATTTATGTTAGGTTTTGATAATGGATAACAAAATTGAGTTAGGGTTTGTAGTTAGAGAGTATTTGAAAGAGTGAAATTGATTAAAGGATCGATTGAAACCCTTCATCGAAGTATTTATGAAAATACCCTCTACATCATTAACTTTCACCCAGCAGTAGTAACCCAGCAGTAGTAAGTTATGCCTAGCAGCATTAACTTTGAGTCACCAGCATTAACTCTAATTCCATTCTAAACAACTTTTCCATCATCAATCTAACACTTTTCTTTGTGTTTCCTGCAAAATATTAGTCCAAAACCCAAGAAAACACAAGCCATAGAAATTTTCACAATTATCACAATATTAATTATATCTAACAGTATTAAGTATAACTAACAATTGTAACTCAGCAGTATTAAGTATAACTAGCAATATTAATTATACTTAACAGCAAAAATTTTTAATGACATGAATAATAGTACTAATTCATACAAAACTCTACAAAAACATAAAGAGATTAAAGACTTTAAAGATTTAGCATTGCAATACTAACAATCAAATATTGAAATCTACTTACATCAAAAGCTTTTGTAATCAAATCTGCAACATTCTTGTCAGTATGGATTTTGACCATTTGAATCAATCTCTTTTCATTGCAATCTCTAATAAAATGATGTCTGATCTCTATATGTATTGTTTTTTAATGAAAAATAGGATTTTAATTATGTAAATAGTACTGTTATTGTCAATAAAGATTTTGGCATGCATAAAATTGTACCCATATTCAAGTAGTTGATTCTGAATCCAAAGCACTTGTCCACAACAACTTGAAGAATCCATATACTCAGCTTCTGTTATGGAATTTGCAACCACTGTTTGTTTCTTGCACTGCTATGATATTAATCTACATCCAAGGAATTGACAACCTCCTATTGTAGACTTCCTATCCAAGCTTGCTCTAGCATAATCACTATCAGTGTATGCTACCAAATCAAAAGGAGAATCTTTTGGATACCAAAGGCCCAATTTTGGTTGACCTTTTAAGTACCTAAAAATCCTTTTCACAGCATGAAGATGTGAAACCTTTGGATTGACTTGGTATCTAGCACAGGCACACACTACAAACATGATGTCAGGTCTTGAAGATGTAAGATACATCAATGAACCAATCATTGACCTATACATATGAACATCCACTTCTTCACCATCTTCATCCTTAAGCAAAGGCTTTTGAGTTTCTATTGGTGTGCTTGCAGTCTTGACTTTTGTAAACCTAAATTTCTTTAAAATTTCATCAACATATTTATCTTGACTAATAAATATGCCATCCTTCTTCTGTTGTACTTGTAATCCCAAGAAGAATGTAAGTTCTCCCATAGAACTCATCTGAAATTTCTCATGCATAAACTTCTCAAATGCATTGCACAACTCTTTCTTTGTTAAACCAAAGATAATATCATCCACATACACTTGGACTAGTAAAATATCACCTTTGTATCTTTTGATGAATAAGGTCTTGTCAATTTTCCCTCTTTGAAACTCATTGTCCAACAGATATGTTGAAAAGGTTTCATACCAAGCTCTAGGAGCTTGATGCAGTCCATACAGTGCTTTTTCAACCTTGTATACTCTATCAGGAAAGTCTGGATCTTCAAATCCTGGTGGTTGACATACATACACTTCTTTTTCAATCTTCCCATAGAGAAAATCACTTTTTACATCTATTTGATACACCACAAAATCTTTAAATGAAGCATAAGCTAAAAATAGCCTAATTGCTTCAATTCTTGCAATAGGAAAAAAGACTTCATCAAAGTCAATCCCTTCTTCTTATGTGTATCCTTGAGCAACCAATCTTGCTTTATTTCTTATCATAATTCCTCTTTCATCCTTTTTATTCTTGAAAACCCATTTAGTGCCTATAGCCCTTTTTCTATTTGGTAAATCCACTAAAGTCTAAACTTCTTGTAACTTGAATTGTAGAAGCTCTTCTTGCATAGCCTCTATCCAGCTTGGATCTTTCAATGCATGAATTACCTTTTTGGGTTCTTCTTGTGATAAAAAGCAAGCAAATAAGCAGTTTTGAAGATCTTTATGGTTGGTTCTTTGTCTAAGAGTAGTACAAACAAACCCATATTCCACCAAATTCTTTGTCATTATTCTTGTTTGATGTGCTGAATTTAAGTCTCCAATAATTTGTTCAACTAGATGATCTTTGTGTACTCTTGTAGTTGGAATAGGACTAACAGGCATAAATGCATCCAAATTGTTCATGTCAGCCTCTACACCAACATCTTGATCATCACTTGAGAGGTCAAATATTATATCATCTTCCAAAGCAGGCATATTTGGATCATCTAGAAGTTTAATGCTTGTTTTTCCACCAATAGCATTAACTTTATTTGTGCTAGCAACATTAACATTGTTAGTGCTGTTTACATTATCATCCTTCTCTTGATCAATACTTTCACTATCTTTTCTTAGATCTTCATCAACCTTCTTCTCATCATCACTTGAAGGTTTGGATCCATCATTAGGAGAACTCTTTGAACTTTGAGAGAATGGTGGATCAGCAGTCCACAATGGTAGTAGAATTTAATCTTTTCCATATACTGTCTCCATTCTAGCTTTACCTGCATCATCACATGCTTTTGTACATGCATTACCATTAGACTGATTTCCTGCAACAACTGGCTTATAATTCATTAACTTTGTTAGTGCATCAATATCAAAAAGCCAATTTGGTCCACTTCCTGCAATATTAGGTGTATCCTCACTAAACTGGACATGCAGGTTCTCTTCAACTATTCTAGTTCTACTATTTTACTATTGATTGAGTAAACAACAAAGAATCCGTCATCAGTCTTACCATCAAAACTGGCCTAACGTGATCTATGGTAGTGAGAATTTTACAGGGACACCAAATGGTTTTCATATAGCCCTAAAGTTGGTTTTTCTACACTAGAAAATAGTTCATAAGGGGTCTTGTTATGAGGTTTAGTTATAATACCCTATTTTGAACTAACAAGCAGTATTAATTTGCTTCAGCCTAAAACGTAGTATGTGCTTAGAAATTCAGTAGCCATTCGTCTAACAACCTCAATTAGTGTTCTATTTTTCCTCTCAGCTACTCCATTTTATTAAGGAGTTCTAGCTACACTAAATTATCTCTTAATACCTTTTCTCTTACAAAACTAATTCATCGAACTCAGTTTAGTTCGTCACACTATTATCCTTTAACCTTTGATCTATTAGATTTCTACTCAGTTTTAAAGGACATAAGAATGCCATTGTTCTTCCTTTAGGTAGCTAGAAAGAAAAACCCAACTGAACTACTTTAATCATCTGTGACAATAAAGCAATACATCTTTTTCATTAAGATTTTTTATAAATGTTGGACCAAAACAATTCCATGTTGCAACTATGTAAAGAGTTGGCTGGATTGACTTACTATTTTAGACTTACAAGAAGCTCTATGTTGCTTTCTTTTTTACAAAAAAAAAAAAAAAAAAAAAAAAAAAAAAGCAACACAGATTGATTATTTTCAAAAAAGTTTTGAAGTCAAACTCTTACAAGATTTCCCTTAACCTGCTTTATTCTAGTTTTTAAATTTATGTGTCCAAGCCTTCTAATGCACCAAGTTTAAATTCATTCAGATGTGGCTTTTACATAGGAGCAAGTTCAGACCTCTTTAGGAACAATATTATTATAAAATCAACATATACATTTGTTTCTTTTTTAGGTACTTTAAGTAAAACATGACTTTCATCAGTTAACTTGAAGTTTGGAGATAAAACAATACATTCAATGTCATTAAAGAGAACACTATTCTTTTTGTCACACATTTGTGAGACTCTAAAGAGGTTAAACTTTAACTCTCTTATAAAATACACATTCTTAAAATCTAAAGTACCAGTTTTGATTGTACCTCTACTTATGATTTTCCCTCCTTTGAGGTTACCTCCAAAGGTAACTGATTCGTAAGTTTTATATACCCAAAATATATATACTAATATAACTTTAAGAGTAATTAAGAAAATTACCAAGTTACCCTTGATAAAATTCACTCTCAAAAATATATATAATATAATATATAATACGTATATTAAACCGGGTAAGTATGATCACCCGGGTCGTTTCCCCAACGACTAGTGAAATTGAAACCACGTTTAGGTTCGGATCCTGATTTGAATTAAGCAAAGATATTTTGGATAAGCTATTACTACTAATTAAGAAACAACAAATAATGACAAATTATGCAGTAAATCAAATTGTAATCCTATAAATTAAACTTAACAATTTCACTAAATAAAGAAAAAATTGCCGGAAATTTATTAAAACAATAAACAGCCCTAATTTTTAATCTTTTTATATAAGTTTATTAAACTAATTAAAAATTAATCTAATTACTAATTAAATCTTATAACTTGATTAACAAATTACTAAGGATAATGGAGCGAAAACCAAGGAAAAGCTAACGGAGGGACTAACAATGAAACAACAAAAAATCGAAAAGTTACACTTTATACCCTGAGAATCTAACCCCGATCACAAATAAACGTCCAATAAGCATTCGAATTTTTATAGATCTTAAATGAAAAAACTCAAGAAGCAAGGTTGTTAAGGGAAAGCTTGAGGAACAAAATTAACAAAAGCATTTATGGTCTGAAATTCAAAAGGATAAGCTCTAAAAAGAGCTTATCAATAGGCTGTTACTGATACTAGGGGTTTAGGCTATGTTTTACTAAGAAGCCGATAAAATGCTCAATATAAAAGCTTAAATCTAAACAAGGGAAAGTGATCTAGAAAGCCTTATGATGGCTTATTTTAAAATGTAAAGAAATTAAAGCATTAAAACTACTTTTTACTTGCTACTTAAATTGATTAAGAACTAAGCAAACTCAAGAAATAAGCAAAGTAACAACAAATTCCAAAATTGCTAAAGGCTTAAAAGCTAACTAACTCTAAAATTTAAGACTTAGTACAACTACTTATAATCTATCTAATTAAGCTAGAAAATTTGACCCATAAGCTAAAATTATCAAATATAAATCTCCTGCACACCCCCCCCCCCCCCCCCCCCCCCCCCCCCGTATGTTTTTGGAGTTTTCAGGTTTTTTTATGACTTTTGACAGCTAAATTTAACTAGGAAAATACAGCGAGAAATTGCAAATTAAGACTTAAAATCTATTAAGCTATATTAAAACTCAAGTCCTACTGAATTTGATAAGCTAAATCCTAAAATTACCTGTTCTAAATTAAGCTGAGAACACAGCAGTACTAACTGAGGTTAGTACTGCTAGTGTAAAAATTCAACAGTACTTTCGCTGAAAGTACTGCTGATGCAATTTGATTTTTAAGAACAAAATTAAGCTATGAAATAAGCTAGAAAATGAAAACTAAAACTGAAACTAAATCTAAATAAGCTGAAACTAAATTTAATTCTACTGAGATTTAAGCTAACAGTACTAACTTGTGAAAGCAGTACTAACTTGGAAGTTAGTACTGGTAGTGTAAAGGCTCAGCAGTATTAACTTATGTTAATACTGCTAGTGCAAATTAAGAGTGCACTAAACCAAACACTACTTAATCATTATGACAGAATTTGAGAAAAGCTTTTAAGAGAAATCTAATGAACAAATACTAAATACCAGATAAAAACTAGCTTAAAACAAACTTAACAATCATGATTAAACAACTGAATAAGCCTTAATCTAAGATCTAAACTATTTAAACTAATATTTTTGGATTTTATGAGTTTTTATGACAGAAATTAATAACTAATGATCTATAACTATATAAGCAAAAACAGATTAGGACAAACAACTAATAAGCACTAGAAGAGATATTTAAACACTAATAAGCAAAGAGAATAAGCAAATAAGCAATATTAAGCATATAAGCAATAACTAAGCAATTAAACTGAAATTAGAGAAGAATGAAAAGAGAAACTTACTTGATCCTTTAGCTAAACAAAAGGAACCAATTAAGGCAGCTACAAGCTCCCTAGCTTATGAATAAGCTAGAGTATAAGTCCTTGGGATCTCTTCCAAGTTAAGATCCCCTTCCAAAAAGCTCTAATCCAATTAGATCCATAATAGATTTAACTGATTTAAGGTTTAAGTAAGATTAATTCTGAATTCAAACAGCTCTATTTCAGCTTATAGACTGAAAGAGCTTAATATGAGCTTATTAGCTTATTGAGACAAAATGGCTTATTAAGAGAGCTTAAAGGTTGAAAATAAGAAGAGCTTATGACAAATTAAAACTGAATTTCATTAATTGAAAACTGAATTACATTACTAGAAAAGAAGATTACAAAAACATTTAAGTAAAATTACGAAATTAAACTAAAAATTACTAAAAAGAAGACTAAAAAATCCGATTTTTTGTGTGTGTGAGAATGAGGTCTATTTATAGTGCCAAGCTGAAGCTTCTAGGTCCTCTTGCCTTGCTCTCCAAACTTTTAATCTCTGCCATTCATTTCTTCAATTATTTGATCATCAATTGTAGTCGTTGGATCAAATTGTGGACATCTAAGGATTGCCAGCGTGTCATTCCCTTGATGTGACGTTTGTGCTACTTATGTGAGTAGATTAGCACAAAAACCCATCACAATTTGTGCTTCTCCATTGATTACGTGACCTTTGAGCATGAGCTAGGATAAGTATCCCCTTGATTAGACTAATTTGTCCTTGCATTTGTGCTTGAGCTTCCTTGAATTGACCAGCGCACCCTTTAATTTTGATTTGCCCCCTTGTTTTACCATGGGGGTGAAATAGAGAAGACGGGTGAATAGTAAAAGGGTTCCCGCTTATTTTTGGACAGTTAAAACTCAAGTGAACCGCAAGTAATTTTAGGCTAATAAGTATCGAAAGTTTATGAGAAATGATAGAATATATACAAATAACGCCAAAGAAAACATGTATAATTTTAGGGCGTTAACACATTCCCTCCGACACTTACTTATTGCTATGTCCTCGAAGCAATCGAAGCGGAGAAAATAAAATCAATTATCGTATCGTGGTGAAAACATTGATTTTATAAAGTTTTGGTGCGTTCTTAAGTAACATTTCAGGCAAAAGACATATAACATAGCACCTCATATAGGAATAGAGTTTTTGATTTTAAATCCACTCCATGCCACTAGACAGATAGGGTTAATATATTGTGAAAACACTCAATGTGCACAGACATAATCTAAACAGCTGTTCATACGGCTTGTACTTTAACACATAAGCTGACTGAAGGGCAAAACTTGATAACTGAAGGACGGATACATATCTTCATTCTGAGCCAATACATAAGCTTATACTCATGAACTACTATAGCACTTATGCTATATATAAATATATATATATATATATATATATATATATATATATATATATATATATTTAAAGGGTATAACTAAGGCTATGACACAGGACTTCTTCATTCATCAGTGGTATTTCAGTAACTTAGCACTAAAGGGAGTGTTTGCAAGAACATGGACTTGCGGAGTTCATTACATGTGATTAGGCTTCGGTCTAGTAAATAATGATTAAGCACAAGTTCTAGAGCTTCTAAATTACTGGCACACTCAAATATAATGATCAACCAATACCAATGTTCCAGAAAAGTGCGATAAAAGACCATATGTCACATCCGTAAAGACGGAATATGAGTACACATATGACTGCAATCAAACCTTAACTCGAACAGGCTAAAGGCATCAATTATCTTGGGTACCAAAGGTGGATACCCGAATATTCTGAAGGCTTAGAATGCTCATGATTTAGTGGAGTAGGTTGTGCTAGATATAATGTCAATCCTTTGGACCATGCCTTACTAAAAGGCTATTTTTTTGAAAGCATATATTTATTAAGATTTTTCATAAAATATCAGCTGGAAGAAAAATTTTTACAGGGCAAACAAGGAGGGATATGATTAAGTTTTCCTATTTGGCTCCCCTCCACATTTAAGTTGAACATTTCCCTCAATGTAATAACTGATAATAGAGATAAAATAGGGGAAATTAAGGGAAAACGGTACTTCCCGGGGCATAAGAGAATGTATAGCTGAGAGTTATTCTTGAGCATACTTCATAATTTCCATTCTTTTATTAGCTAAAGCACTTGCATAAAAGTAAATAAACAAAAGCACACAAAAAGAAAATATTTTTGGTTTTTTTAGAAAATAAAATAAAATAAAGATATTAGAAGAAGAATAGAGGGGGGACTCCTCCACACTTAAGTGAAAGCACGGGTTGCCTCTCGAGAAGCGCTTAATTTTTAAGAGAGTCTTTAGCTAGACTCGTACTTCGTGAGTCATTCTTTTGGGAAAAAGGGAGTTACTACCTCCCTTGGGTCATTATCTTCTTCATGATATAGTTTAAGTCGATGACCATTGACTATGAATGTTTTTCCATCTTTTCTATAGAGTTCAACATATCCGGATGGATATTGATGTTTCACTACATAAGGTCCTAACCATCGAGATCTGAGTTTTGGTTGTTTAAATTTGTACTTTAAGTGAAATAGCAAAACTTTGTTTCCTTGTTTGAATTTTTTTCTCATTCTTAATTTTCCTGTCATGCCAGACTTTAGTTCTTGCCTTGTATAGACAAGAGTTTTCATAATGCTTTGTCTAAGTATCATACTAACTCATAAACCTTGAAACGATTCTTTTCTTCTCACCAGTTATCGATGAGATCTGGGGTTGCAATTCCTTATGTCCCATATCTCGGTTCAATTCCAAATGGAAAGTGGCGTTTTTTCCATATAATAGTTGTAAGGGTGTGTACCGGGAAGGTGTTTTGTAAGCAGTGCGAAAAAGCCCGCAAGAGCACATCAAGTTTTCTTGAATCAAATAGCAGGATATGTCTTTAAACAGTTTTTCAAGAAATTCTTTTAAGAGCCTGTTTGTGTTTTTCAACTTTGACCACTGGTTTTGAGGATGATTGATGTGGAGAAACGGTAGGTTAACCACTATAACTTTTCATGGTTCTTTCCATTATTTTGTTGCAGAAGTGAGTTCCTCGGCACTGATTAGAGCGTGTGGGCATATCCGAAAACGGCCGAATAGTTTCTTAAGAAAAGTATAAACCACTCAAGGCATCATTGGTTTGGTAAAGCCTGAGCTTCTGTCCCCCATTTAGATCCGTAATCAACTAGCGATAGAGAATGTATTCCAAACATTTTATATAAAAAATTCAAGGAATGGTCCTATAACGTCCAATAAACCCTATATGTCAAAAATTTAAACCTACTTGAATGTTGATTAAGGTATCTCATCTTGTTTTGATATATTCCCTGTCTTTTTGACATCTTCCAAAAGGAAAACTAGAGTATGAGCATCATTGATTATTGTCGGTGCCAATAGAAACCAGAATCTAGGACCTTCCGATATCTATAGCTCAGTTACTTGGCTCCATAGATGGTCCATTACGGTTGGTCCGTGGTGACATTGATCTAAAATGGTTCAAGTTTCTGGTCCAGATATACAGCGTCTGATCATACCGTCAGAACATACTTTGAAAAGGTAAGGTTCCTCCCAAAAGTAGTGTTTGAGGTCAGAGAAGAATTTATTCTTTTGCTGATATGTCATCCCTTTTGGTGTAATATCAACTACCAAGTAGTTTGCAAAGTCTGTGAACCAAGGTTCATCTTTGGTATTGATTTCCATAAGCGTTTCTCCAAGAAAGTTGTCATTGACTTCACTGTCATCACTTGACTCATTATTTTCAATTCAGGATAAGTGATCGGCATCAACATTTTCTGTTCCTTTTCTATCCTTGATTTCTATGTCAAATTCTTGCAAAAGTAGAATCCATCGAATAAGGCGTGGTTTAGCATCTTGTTTCTTGAATAAGTGCCTTAAAGCTGAATGATCGGAGTGAACAATAGTTTTTGAGAGAATAAGATAGGATCTGAATTTGTCGAATGCAAAAAGTACAGCCATAAGCTCTTTTTCGGTTACGGTGTATTTTTGTTGAGCTGGATTAAGGGTTTTCCTTGAGAAGTAAATTGGGTGAAAGTGTTTACCATCTTTTTTACCTAAGATAGCTCCTACTGTGAAATCACGTAGCATCACACATAAGTTACAAACGGAGATTCCAGTTTGGGGCTTACAAATCACATGAGCCCTTAATGTAGTTTCACTTTCAATATTTTTTGAACATCTTTATACATTCATCAGCGAAATCAAATGGAGTATCTATTTCAAGCAGTTTAGTTATAGGTCGGGCTATTTTCGAGAAGTCTTTAATGAAACGTCGGTAAAAACCGCATGTCCGAGAAAGCTTCTAACACCTTTGATGTTGGAAGGTGGAGAATTTTGAGATTACATCGATCTTGCTGTTGTCAACTTTAAGTCCGGCACTAGACACCTTGTGTCCGAGCACAATTCCTTCTTTGACCATGAAGTGACATTTTTCCCAATTTAGGACAAGATGGGCATCTTTACAACGTTGGAGCATTTTATCGAGGTTGTTTAGGCAGGTGTCAAAAGAGTTTCCGAAGACAGAAAAATCATCCATGAATACTTCGACTGATTCTTCGATCATATCATGAAAGATTGCCAACATGCACCTTTGGAATGTGGCAGGTTAGCTTTACATAGATCGAAAGGCATTCGCCTATAAGCGTATGTTCCGAAAGCACATGTAAATGTTGTTTTCTCTTGATCATTAGGATCGATAGGAATTTAAAAATATCTAGAAAAACCATCGAGGAAACAGAAATATTTATTTCCTGCTAATCTTTCTAGAATTTAATCCATAAACGGTAAGGGAAAATGATCTTTTACGGTTGCTTCATTGAGTTTATGATAATCGATGCATACTCGCCAACCCGTAATGGTTCTTGTTGAAACAAGTTCATCATTTTCGTTTGTGACAACTGTAATACCACCTTTCTTTGATACACATGACATTGAATAAACAACCCAAGTCCTGATTGGCAATTGGATAAAAAATACTGTTATCCAAGAGTTTTCATGATTGTCTTTCTTAACAACTTTCCTGCATACATGGGAACGAACCTATTTGTTTTGGACAGGACGTGTTTCTTATCATCCAGAAGTTGTATCTTGTGTTTACAAAATTATGGGCAAATACCAGGAATGTCAGTTGTTTTCTAAGCGAAGGCTTGCTTGTGTTTTTTAAGGACGGATACGAGTTTGTTTTTCTTTTCTTTGGTAAGCTGAGATGATATGATAACAGGAAAAAAGAGGGTTCTTCCAGGAATACATATTCCAGATTATCGGGAAGCGGTTTAAGTTCAAGATCCATAGGAGGTTCTTCAAGGGATGTCTTGATTTTATAGTCTGTGCTGATGGTGATTTTTTCAAATGGTGGGTCTTCGGTGTCGGATTCAGAGTCAGAGTTTTCATCGGCAATCATTGCCATGAATTCATCGAATTCAGCAAAGATTTCTTCTTCGAGAAGGGTTCTTCGATGGAATGAAGGATTTTACTTCCTTCGTTTAGAAGAGCATCGAAATCTTCCTCTAAGATTTCATCAATAACATCTATACTGAAACATGTATCATCGTTCGAATAAGAGTGTTTCATTGCGGAATCGATATTGAAGATCATTCGTTCAGTTCCAACTCCAAGATTGAGTTGTTTCTGTTTAACTCGAATAACTGCATTGGCAGTGTGAAGAAATGGTCATCCCAAGATGAGGGGAACTTTACTATATTCTTCCATTTCGAGAATAACAAAATATGTAGGAAAGGTGAATTTACCAACCTCAACGAGCATATTTTCAGCTATTCCAACAAGGTATTGGAATGATCTATCGGCTAATCTTACGCTCATTTTGGTAGGTTTAAGAGTTTCGAGAGATAGTTTGGCATATAATGAATATGGCATAAGGTTAATGCTAGCACTAAGATCGGCTAAGGCATTGCAGGAGAAAGTTTTGTTGAAATTACATGGAATAAGAAAACTTCTGGGGTCTCCGAGTTTTGGTGGAACTTTATTTTGGATCATTGCTGAGCTTTCGTTGCTTAGGAAAGCAACAGAAATTTGTTCGATTTTGTGCTTGTTGCTGATTAGTTCCTTGAGAAATTTTCCATAGTTAGGCATTCCAGCTAAGACGTCGATGAGAGGTACATTAATTCAAACAACACGTATCATGTCAAGAAATTTTCCGTATTGGGCTTCCATTTTTTCTTTCCTTAGGCGTTGAGGGTACGAGATTTTTGGTTTGTATGGTTTGGGTAGGGGAGTTTCTTTCCGAAACTATGTTTTTGGACCAAAAGTGAACATTTTTTGAATTTTGGACCAAAAGTGAACTCGCACCAAACCACAAGGACCAAAAATGTACTTAACTCTAATAATAAATAGATGGTGTGTGACATGCAAGTAAGGTTTTTGGATAAAGCTTCCAAGAAAGTTTTGGAGATGAAAAAAGATTAGTGGTAAGTGTTATATTAATTTTTTGGCGAGGAAGCTGGATGGGACAAGTAGACGACACAACGTTAAATGGTACAGGATTATAAAAAACGCAGTGAATTGGCGAGCCCTCACGTAAAAGGCACGTGACGGAGTTAATAGGTATTGACTAACAAAGAGATGAGTTCAAGTAAAACACATTCTTAAACTACAAAAAGTAGGACATCATTTTAACCGTTAGATGCATTGACTTTGACATGATCAATGGCTCCAAAAGTTATGGCAATTTCGTAAATAGCATGATGTTTTAAATGTTACAGTACAAAGGTGGAGGGTTATTTTCGTAATTTAAGCAACTTTAACATTAGTAACGGTTTTCACAAAAAGCACAAAATACGGGATTCATTTTTTCTTTCCAATTCTCTCCCTTACATTTCAACCCTTACATTTCAAAACAAGAGATTTCTAGTTCTCATTTCTTATTACTTAGATTGGAATGTGTTTACTCAAAAAAGGATTTCCTTTAAACTTTACCCATTGCAAGCTATCAAAATTTGGAGGGTCAACCTTGAAGAATCTGGATTTAGCTGTTATCAATTCGATTATGAATATGCTATTATTGATAGCTTCTGCATTTTGATGAAAAGTCCGATGATGCTACGATAGATGGTGATGATGTCGATTATCGAAATTAAAATGGTTGATAATGATGATGATGTTCCATCCATATTATATGAATTATCAGGGCCGTCTCTAAATTTATGAAATTTTTAAAGGCCCTGAGCGAAATTACATAATGAGGTCCTGCGATAAGAAACGTTATATATAAAGTGTTATCGTTTTTAAGAAATAATGCACATAATTGTTAACGGGATAAATTTTGGTGCCCCTAAAATTTTTGGTGCCATGTGCGGTCGCCCACTTTGCACACCCTCAAAGCCGGCCCTGTGAATTATGATGATCATAGATTGTTATAGACGATGATGAAGAAATTCAATTCATGTTAGGATGATAATCGATGATGATGATCAGATGGTGATCGATGATGCATAACATCTTTCATTCAAACTCTTTTTGCATTAACAATCTCTTTGATGCACTCTATATTTTTTGGCCAAAAGGTTATAAATTGGAATAAAATTTCATTGATAATCATGCACTTATGGTCTTTTATCTATAAAATCAATTTTATGTAATTGTTATCAATAAGATGCAAAAAATACACTTTGCATGACGATAGAATTTGATGCACCAATAATTTATGAAGAAGTTTGATGCAAAGTGTCATGAATTAATGAATTACAGCTGATGCCAAAATTCCAATTGCAACTGTGATGCAAACGTTTATTAATGTGTGATTTTATTTCAAGGATAATTACAGTTATGGTTCCAAATAATTCACTTGCAGGGAAATTGGGTATAATATGCAAACATTAATTTGCATCCTATAATGTCGGTAAAGATGCACTTTAAACGCTGCTATCAAAAATTAAGGGTACTACTAAATACACCAACAAATTTTTTAAACATGGATAATTGTGTTATTGCTTCTCGTGTTTTGCATCATATGATTAATTAAATAGGACCTCTAATTAAATGCTATTCCACTTCTTTGAATTTTTTATTTAATTACTACTGTATTATACATCTACGTTAATTTTACTTCTTTTCTACTGCGTGTTTTACCTTTTATAAATGGTGCTGTTATTTGGGCCTATGAATCAAACTCATTAGGGTGATAGAGACAACTAATATTCTTAACCAATAATCTTTCTTTATGGGTGTTCACAAATCGGATAATATCCATAGGAACAGAAAACCGAAACTAACTAAATCGAACCGAAAAAAGTTGAACCGATTTTGTAATCGAAACAAATTTGTCAAAATTGAACTGAACCGAATTAAATAATTGGTTTCGGTATAAGTATGGTTATGGAAAAATATAAACCGAGCAGAACAGACTACCAAACTCATAAAATCTTCTTATAAGTATCTAACACTACACCACCGCAACGCGCGAATATTTAATACTCGTTGTATGTAAAAGTTATAGTAAATACTTCTTCCGTCCCAAAATTTTAGTCCTCGTTTCCATTTTAA
>BQNB010129056.1:6482-19180 GCA_026074375.1 Tanacetum coccineum
GTTCTAGTTCCAAAGTTACTATGATCTCTAGGTTCACTGATTGCAAACTTAGTGATCGAAAGGCTGGTTCCAAGGGGTTATCTGGTATTTTTGAATGCTAAAGCATTGTATCATTGTGTATATTTATCAGTGCATTATTTCTTTACAGACAAAAAGTTGTCTAAGCCCCGAACCATTTTTCTCATAAACAACTTGTTTTATCAAACATGTTCGGGTAACCATCAAACATTGACAGGGTCATTGTTTGAGGGGAGGAAATCCGTTATACTAACAGTTGTGCAGGTCTAAAGGAGTACTGTGGTCTGATTCTATTGCTGAAAGATTGACACGACCAACCGCTTACAAGTTCAAGACAGATTGCAGTATCATTCCTGTCTGGTATTCTAAAAGTCTTGAGTCAATTACTCACTTGATATTTGTGCTATTTCACCTCACCTCCTCCTTTGAGGGGGAGATTGATACATTTTAAGTCCATTCTAGATCAAAACCATTCACAAGTTTCATACTTTTGATCGGGGGAGAAAATGTGACTTAAACATGTAAAACGGATAATTAATGATTCGATTGATTCTAAAATGCTAAGTCCTATCCATGCATGTGCTAAACATCTTTCGATTATCGACGCACATGTGTAGGGGGAGCATAAGTGTTAATATGATCAAAAATGTCAAGGTACCAAAAGTTTGTGTTATACACAAGTATCTTGATAAATGACAAAGAATCTTTTGTTTCATGTTCGTGAAAGTGATCTTATGGAATGCTGAGGAAAGAGATGTTGTACCACCAGGGTATTCGTATGAATGCTCATGCCTGGTCTTCGGACTGCGCCCACTAGTGAAGTGGATTTCCATAAATGTACTTGTACAAGTTTGGATTTCCCAAGGCACTTCATATCTTTCGGGATATATTTCAAAACATCATCAGAAGCATTCTGATTTAAACTTTCGTTTGTGCCCCAAACAAATTTTATAAGCACATCGAATGTTTTTCAAATCATTTTTGCCACAGGCCTTCTACGGTACTTAATTGTATTAAGAAGTAAAACGCTGAAAAAGGAATTATACGGTATAGTCAGCAGATAGTAACTGTACTGACTCACTCTTTACCATTCTATTAGTAGAAATACTTATAGTGTGTTAGTCTTCGGACATCTGGTCTAGAGAACGGCGAACATTAGGGAATCTGATACTTAGGTATTAGAGGAACTAGCTTGTCACGTGCCGGAAAACCTGTCAAGAAGGTTCTTTTAATGAATCTATCTGATCACAGGTGCAGTATTCATACTGTAATCATTGATCCTCACGGAATCAGAGGTTAATGTAACCGACCAGATTGAGTATCGTCTATACTCGGTCCCTTCAAAATATAAAACCTTTGTGTGTTCACAAAATGTTTTTCTAGAACACATTAAGTGGATTTTACATAACAAAATGTTTTTGTTGGTGACTAAATTGTTCTATCATAGCGAATGACGACTCAAAGTATCCGATGCAAGACATGCTCATATCCTTACTCACATATCTGAAGAAATCAAGAAAGTTTACATACAAAGCTTCCGCACAATCTCTGAAAATCAATGTCTTCTTCAAATGCTAAACGTTATGGAGATTAGAAGAAGATACATCATCAAAGCTTTCCAGATTCCAACAGATATGAGCATGTGAGTCTAAAGATCAGCGTATGGCAAAGTCAAAGTGAAAGAAGATCACAAAGTAATTCAGAGAAGTAAAACTTAAACAAGTCAAAGATCAAGATCAAGTCATCACATCATGTTCTGAAGATCATGATCAAGGTGTTAAAGATTGAATTACCAAAGCACAACAAGTGAAGTACCCTATCAACAACGAGCTAAAGAGACAAGCACGAGTGAGCTTCAAACAACTTCTCATGACCTCATCTAGGGGGAGATTGTTAGGATCACATAAATGGACCCGAACAAAGAAGCTTCGGTCACTCGAAGATACAAGACAAAAGTCTAGCTCGTTTAAGCGTGTAATATTATGTAAACGGGGCCATTAATGAAAAAGCCCATCAAAGCCCAAAGGCCAAGGCCCTAGGCTGGTCTATACTAGGTCTAGAGAAGCTATATAAAGCCATTTTTTCTTTATTTTTAGGTTACCTACTCTATAATACTTTTCATCTTTAGGGTTTGTAGCAACTCTTGTTTCTTTCAATAAAAAGTTCTTTAATATTTAATCTTTTGTGCTATTGATATTGTGATTAATTTATGGAATGATCTAGGGATCCTACAGAAGTGGTGGCGAGCATGGAAAAGAAGTCAAGTATGGAAACATTTGCGCCTAGTGACAAAGCAGATTACTATTCTAGGATAACAAGTATTACCGTTAACGGGAAGAACACTTATGAATTAAAAGGAAAATTTTTGGATGATCTGCACAACATTGCTTTTAGTGGAACAAACGGGAAATATGCAGTTGAGCATATTGAATACTACCTAAAAATTGTTGACCCAATCAAATTACCCAATGTAGATCATGATAAACTGAGAGTTGTTGTTTTCTCAATCTCATTGGCTGGAGGTGCACGGAGATGCTTTGATAGAACCAAAGAATCAACTACTTGTTGGGTCGACTTAACTGCTAAATTTTTTAGAAAATACTACCCGCCTTCTCGCATCAAGGAAATTAACACTCCCATAATAAAATGGGACCCAACCAATCCAAAATTCGAAGGCTGGTTGGCTACAAAGTTCGTAAACTATAAAATGATGGATATATTAACCAAAAGAGCTTTGTGGAATTACTGGAAAATGGTTGGTGATAAAATTGAGGTATCTGATGATGAATCTTCTGATCTTGAAGAATACTAGAGTAATAAGGATGAAACCGCCAAAATTTTTAAGATAGAAACTGATGTTTTTGACTATGAGACACCTCTCTGTTTGGCATTCAATGAATTTAACTACCTTCTCAAAGTAGATCCGGACTTACTTACAAAGGATATTATGGGGTTTAAAACCTATAAAGATTACAAAAACGACTGGATCTACGAATGGAACGAGAATGTACCATGGGTATGCCATTGCTTGATAATGGAATATGGAAGGAACCAAAACTAGTTAAACATACTTGCAAGCCTTTCAACTATAAAACTAGGTGTTTGGAATGGCCAACCTGTAGTTGGAGAGAGGATGGTTATTGTAATGGAGGAAATTTTCTCGGAGCTTACCATATTGGAAACTCACTCCATTACCAAGACCTTGAATGGTATGAGGCTCTGGAAGATAGCAAACTAAAAGATAAAGCATTACGAAACAAAGCTATCATGGAGGGCTTAATCAGTGATGACGGATCAAGCAATGATTGTTGAAAATATAGAAGAGCCATGAGATTTACTACCACAATAATAATAAAGGGGAATATGAAAACAAAACTCATGAAGAAGGACATGAGTTATGTGGTATCAAAACTCACGAGGTACCGATTTGCCAAATAAAAAGATACAAGATGATCAAATATTCGTTCAATAATGAAGAAGAATATGTTGCCGTAAAAGAAGACGATTAAAACAATCTTACAATCATAAGTGAAGAGGCATGCTGAGCTTACCAGGAAATCTTTTGGATGATAGACGAAGGATAGAAGGTGACGCGCACCGAATGAAGAGAAGCTGGAAGAAAAGTCTAACTTAAAGACTTCGCTGTAAATAAAAGTGCTTCCCGGGAGACAACCCGGATTGTTATTTAATTTTATCGAGTATGTCTTCCCAGACATCAATACGGCGTATCCGCTCCATACCATACGGCGTATTGAATTTCTAGACGTTATCAGTCTTTACTTTTTATGCACTTTAAAAACATTATTGTCAGTTCTGGCAATATAGCGTATTCATGCACATGATACGGTGTATCCACCAAAACTGACTCGTATTAGTTTGTTTAGTTTAGTTTAAATTAACCGTAGGTACTAAAATAGGAATGCACATGTTTTTCCTATGTTTTAAACAAGCCCTTGGAAGCAAAGAAATATTGACGAATATTGGTGGAGAATTTACAAATCTAAAGATCTTAAAGTGTTGGAGTCTTGAAACTTCAAGGCGGCTGTTCAACATGAATTCTTGCTCATAAACGCAACTTGGAGAATCTATCGAGCAAATATCAGGGGAGTTTCTCATTCTAATTCTTTTTAATTCTCGTATTTAATTTTTTTTTTTTAATTCCCGTATTTAATGTTTTATCATATATAACCGAAGAACGTTGTATATTAATTCAAGTGAGGTATGTAAATTAGAATGTTTACTTGTCCTAATTTACACACTAAAATGCTTAAATTATGCTCAATTTTTTTTTTCAAGCATACTTTTGTAAAATTAAATGATACATAACCCGCACACAATAACCCTTGTTAGATATTGTAAGGATTTAGCCTTATCCGTTTCTAAATGTTTACCCAAATTCCACAAAATATGAGTGTACCGGTGATGTAGTAGACTTTAGAATTTGGCTTGGTATATCTATTCGAGACCGCAATAATAAGTACTATGGATTTAGATGGAGTAACTTGTTTAAATTGGTAAATTTTAGGATTACACCCAAATCGCATTTACATGTTGCTCATTAACTAACTACACTGGTTAGTTAACCCCCATATAAACCATTTGTTTACTTTCATTTTAAGAGTAAGATACCCCTAGAACAACCCATAGAGCCAATCTTTTAGGAACTACACCATTTATTTGTTTCGTTACACCTTTACACCTTAGCCTACCCTGTTAGATTAAGTTTATTTTACAGTTTCTAGTTTCCTAAAGTGTAAAGTTTGTATTTCCCGAGTCTTGTGTCTATTTTGGTATGGTTGGAAGAAATTTGCACATCGCAAATGGGAATGTATATTATAGTCAAAACTTATGTATCTAGATAATTCAATGAATAATGTTCTGATTCCATTAGATAGTTAGACAAGTGGACTACTAGAGTATAGATTGCCTTTAAGCGGTAAGTGGGTAAAGTCTTTATGAGCTAGGGTTTAACAAGATCACCATTGCTTTAATCCCTAAGATAGATTATAATCAGGTAATAAGGATGCTTTATGCGTATGCTTTAATTGTGACAGAATTAATATGTCTAGGTCTTAGGATGACGTCCTGCCTAAGTCTAAGAATGATATGCCTCTTTGAGATAAGTAATCATTGCACTGAATAAACAAACCAGTTTCTAATTGGATTAATGATGGCTAATACAGTTTTCTATCATAAGGCTTGACCGCTCTTTTATCTTATGTTAATTAGTTGTGTGGGTTAAAGTATCTTGATATGATTGTAGTCACCAACAAACCCGTGCAGTCTCTCAGGCTGAAACCCGCTTTTTACCAGTTAGAATTAGGATTAGAACTAACATAAGATTAGCATAGGTTTGACTTATATTAGAATTAACTTAGATTTGATAACCAAAATATAAATAAATTGAGAGATTTAACCTCGCTTCAAGTGTTTGACACCTTACTTACCAAGAATCTACCACCGACCGGGTATACTGCCCGTTAAAGTGTTGTTTTTGGTTAAGTAGGCAAAATATAAATTTAAAAGTTGAAACATCAAAAATATACACCACACAACTACACATCAATGATGTAAATTACTTTTTATTTACTTAAAAAAAGTAAGCCTGTAAAAATAAAAAGTCTGGTTGAATGTTTGTCAAACTAAAAGTGATGCATTTGTATAAAAATACTTGTGAATGCAAAATGTTAAATGATGTTTGATCATAATGCAACATAACAAACACATACGAACCTGTGTTGTAACATACGAGGACTCGAGACGTGGAGATGTGTTGATGTGTATTGATACAAAATATGATTACGAGTAACTTGTACATTTTAAGCTATGTATTACAAGTTACGTGTTTGTTATCAACAAAACAAACAAGACTGTGTAGATTAAATATCATAATATTTGCATTAGACACGACCTAATCCATTAATGGTCCGATTCGAAAATATGTTTTAAATGTATGTTTAGGGTTGATGCATAAGAGTCTCAAATGTGTGTTGTATAATTGTTTTTTTAGTATTATTAGTTGTGTGATGGTCGACAAGTAGGACTCAAAAAGAATTTACCAATGTAGTTATATATATTAGATATTATGTACTCATATTGATTTAAGAAATAGGCAAGTGAAATGAATAAGAAGTAATACATAAGAAATAGGTAAATAAATAAGCGATAAGTCATCATTTGAATATATTTCGACAATCTTCCCGGTAACCCCAAGTTTTCTATATTAAATGTTTATAGTATAAGTATTAACACGTTTTAAATACACAAGTTGAATGGTAAAAGTTTCAAATTTTATAAAACTATACAATGTATTTTTTGTCTTTTAGTCAATTTATTAAAATAATAATATTTTATTATTTCGTCTTTTTGTCGGATTTTGAAAAAGTAAGATTTTTGTGAAATATTTCTAAGTATAGTATTTTTATAAAATTTCGGCATGACACGTTTGTTTATAAAACCTTTCTAAGGTTTTAAACCATATTTTCAAACACTTTTCTCAAATCAACAATTTCTGACAAAATGTCAAAATCTACGTTTACGTGACGTTTTATCAAAACGTGTTTTCCATACGACTATTCTAACCATTCTAGCTTATTAAAGTATAAATCGATCAAAAATCCGTTTAAAACGCTTAAATTCACTAGATTTCACTTATTGGGCCTTAAGGCTCAATATTAGTCCAAAATCTTTAACTTTAGTTTTTTTATCCCAATTAGCCCAATATCCAACTAACGAAAGGTCAGATAATATTAATAAACCCAAAATATCAATTTAAATAAGAACTGTGAATAAGTAGAAAATAAGCTGAACGAAGGACATCAAAAATAAGCTAAAGCTTATTGGGCCTTAGTTGGGCCATGGCATGTGTAAGCCCAAACAAACACTTTTATAAATATACCAAGTCCGAAATCGAACAGCGAGTTATAAAATACACGAATAAGTATTTCTAGTATACAAATAAACCAACCAAAAAGCTATGGAAATAAGCCGAACCACAAAAAGGGTCAACAATAAGCCAAGGCTTATTGTCCCTTTTTGGGTCATGGATTTTATAAGCCTAAAATCAGTATGTATAGCTTATAAATAAGCTATTAAGCTACAAATACTTTTAGTTCTTGAAATAAGCTACTAAAATAAGCTATAAATATAGGATAAAAGTAGTAAATAGCCAAAACCACTAGTCTTTTATTCCTTATTATTTCCGAGAACTCATAAGCCCACGAAAAGCTATATTAAGCTTTTCAAAAGCTTATTTTTAAGCCGAAATAGAAATAAGCTATTATGTACAAAAATATTATTCAACCATCACAACCAAAATATTAAAATGGCTTTTTTCTTGTTTCCTTTCCCTTGACTTCGAACCCAAACGCACCCTTAAAGTTTTATTTGGCAAATTTTAGCTTTTGATTTTTAGAACACACATTGTACAACTAACATCTATGCATCATTAGACATTCAAAAGTACAAAGATCATTGAAAGAAAATGACTTACAAAAGAGGGTTTTAAAGAGGATTAAGCTTAGACAAACAACCCTTATGTTGTTTTTATATACCAAAACACCAATAAAATCAAACCGGATGAACTTAAACCTTCATGTTCTTGATCAAAAATGGAAAAATGATATGTTTTGTGTGGGTTTTATGACCGGACGAGAGCAAGAAGAAAAGAAGAGAGAAAAGATTTTTCTAGTGTGTGTTTTTGGGTGAAATGTGTGTGTTTTGAAATGAAATGGGACAAAATAAGGTGCATGCATGAGACACATATGCTAAAAATAAGCCTTCTTGTTCCCTTGTGATGGTCGGTTGCATATTGGATCCTAGGATGGATCCTCAATGAATTTGTCTCTTGTCAGGTTGTCTAACGACCTTAGTTCATGATTAAAACGTGGCCCGAAGGTTCTTGTATTTTTAACGGATGTAAAAATATGTTTAGTTATTCTTAAAATATTAAAGAAATAAACTTCCCTGTCATAAACTGTTCTAGATTTAATATGGACTATGAACGGACGTGTCGAAATGCGTTGTTTGACATTATAAGCCGTTTGCGGGACCTAGCTCCCAGAAATTGATCAAATATAGATATAAGCATTTGAAAGAGATAATTCTAGAAATAAAAGAACTATGAAATGATTAAAATAAGAATTGAATGACGTTAACACAGTCACTGATCCTGACGGAAAATGGTAAAAGTCAATTAAACAAAGAATTTGAAAGGACATTATCGGTCTAGAAATTTGTAAAGGTTACAGTCTATCCCCCTTAGAAAGAATTTTGCCCTAAAATTTAACTAGTACAAGAGCTAAAGAGATGTGGGTATTTGAGTTTCATCTGATCCTCATGTTCCCAAGTGAATTCAGGCCCTCGTCTCGAATTCCATCGAACCTTAACGATAGGAATCCTACTCCACTTTAGTTTCTTGAATTCCTGCTCCAGAATTTCTACAGGCTCTTCCACAAAGTTTAATTTAGCATCAACTTGGATTTCCTCTAATGGTATCTGTAGGGTTGGGTCAGTCAAACATTTCTTGAGGTTCGACACGTGAAACGTGCCATGAACATTGTTTATCTCCTAAGGTAGTCATAGTCGATAGGCCATTGGGCCGATCCTCTCTGTGATCTCAAATGGTCCAACAACCTAGGTACTAATTTGCCTTTCTTCCCAAGGCGTACCATACCTTTCCAAGGTGACACTTTAAGCAGAACATGATCACCTACATTGAATTCTAAAGGTTTCCTTCTCTTGTCTCCATAGCTTTTCTGACGATCACGTGCAGCCTTAAGCCTATCTTTAATCTGTAAGATCTTCTCAGTAGTTTCTTGCACAATTTCAGGTCCTATCAGTTGTCGTTCTCCAAATTCTACCCATAGGATTGGTGAGCGACACTTCCTACCATACAATGCTTCAAACGGTGTACACCTCACACTAGAATGATCGCTATTTTTTGTATGAGAATTCGACCAATGGAAGATGAACATCCCAACTTCCCCTAAAGTCAAGGACGCATGCTCTAAGCATGTCTTCCAAGGTCTAAATAGTACGCTCGATCTGACCATCGGTTTATGGATGGTAAGCCATACTCATGTCCAATTGTGTTCCTAATGCCTCTTGCATTAACTACCAGAATCGTAATGTAAAGTGAATATCACAATCGGATATGATCAAGATTGGCACACCATGCCTTGCAATGATTTCATTGAGGCAGAGTCTAACTAGTCTATCCATCTTATAGTCTCCACACATAGGTAGAAAATAAGCAGACTTATTCAATCAGTCCACAATGACCCAAATTGTATCATGCCCACTACTAGTCCTTGGTAATTTTATGACAAAGTCCACGACTATTCTCTCCCATTTCCACTCGAGGATCTTAGGTTGTTGCAATAAGCCATATGTCCTCTGGTGTGAAGCCTTAACCTTCAAACAAGTCAGACACTTTCTAACATACAAGGCTAGATCTTTCGTTATTCCTGGCCAACAGTACATGTCCCTAAGGTCATAGTACATCTTATTGGCTCCTGGGTGTATTGAGTACTTTGACTTATGAGCTTTGTCTATTATCAGGGTACTCATATCACCCGTCAAAAGAACCCATATTCTATCTAGATAATATAATGCTCCATCACTCCTATGTTCCATTTGCTCGTCTAGCCCTCACAATATTTCTGCTGGTGCATTGACAGCCTCAGATGCTTCATTCTGAGCCGCTAGTATCTTATCCTTGATACTCGACTGAATGGTCATGTTCATAGCTCAAATCTCTTAGGCTTAATTCTCACCTTTTTACTTAATGCATCGGCTACTACATTCGCCTTACCATGATGGTAGCAAATTTAGAAGTCATAGTCTCTATCCAACGACGTTGTCGCATGTTCAGGTCTTTCTGATTGAAGGTATGTTAGAGACTCTTATGGTCGGTATATATGACGCTCTTCGTCCCATACAAGTATTGTCTCCATATCTTGAGAGCAAATATAATCGCACCCAATTCCAAATCATGGGTGGTGTAATTCTTCTCGTCAATCTTCAACAGTCGAGAGGTGTATGAAATCACCTTACCCCTTTGCATTAGTACGCAACCCAGTCCTAGACATGACGTATTGCAGTATACCACAAAGTCTTCTGGTCCATTAGGGAGAGCCAGGATAGGCGCATTACATAACTTATCCTTCAAATTTTGAAATGCCGTTTCCTATTCCTCACCCCAGTCAAACGTCTTACTCTTCCGAGTGAAGATGGTAAGTGATTTGGAAATCTTGGAGAAATTCTTAATGAATCAGCGGTAATATCTTGCTAAATGTAAGAATGAACGAACTTCTGACAGAGTTCTAGGGGCTACCCAATTCTTAACAGCTTCAATATTGCTAGGGTCTACATGAATGCCATCACCGTTAATCACATACCCAAGGAACTGTACCTCTTGCAACCAGAATTCACACTTAAATAACTTTGCGTATAGTTTCTCCTTTTTGAGCAGTTCTAAGATTAACCCTAGCTGCATTTCATGTTCTTCCTTTGTCATAGAGTAGATCAAAATGTCATCTATTAATACAATCATAAACTTGTCTAAGTAGGGTATGTATACTCGGTTCATCAAGTCTATGAATACCGCTGGTGCATTCGTCAAACCAAAGGGCATTACTATGAACTCGAAATTTCCATATCAAGTTCTAAATGTAGTCTTTGAAATGTCATCCTCGTGCACTCTCAGCTGATGGTAACCAGACCGAATGTCTATCTTAGAGAAATACTGTGATCCTTGTCGTTGATCGAATAGGTCATCTATTCTTGGAAGGGGATAACGATTCTTGATGGTCAACTTATTCAACTCTATATAGTCGATACACATCCTAAAAAAACCATTTTTCTTCTTGACGAATAATATTGGTGCTCCCATGGCGATGAACTTGGTCGAGTGAAGCCCTTGTCTTAGAGTTCTCTAAGTTGACTCGACAACTCCTCCATTTCTGATTGCACCAAGCAATAAGGAGATGATGTGTACTTAATCATTTTAATCCTAGAAAACACACCAAAACAGACCAAAAACAATAAAATATGAGAAATTATATTGCAAATATGTTTGGTATGTATTTTTATGTCTTGCAGAGGGTTTGAAAACAAAACAAAAACGGTGATTTTTGGATAAGTTTTGACGACGTTTTCACGTTTATCGAGATTCAAACGAAGTCGTAAAAATTCCCTAAGCACTCCGTTAGAAAGAGCACAAAATTACAAATCCATCAGTACCTTCCTCACTATTAAAACAGGCCCATACAATATTATATGAACTGGTCAATAGTCATTTTGACCTATCTTTATTAATTGTGAACTGGACCAAACAAGTAGCGGGTTAAAACCAACTGAACTGCATAGTAAAATAGATACGCTGCCTAGCTCAGTTGGCAAGGGGTTACCCTTTTGCGTATCTACCCAACAGACTCGGGTTCAAAACTGGCTTCGGCCAGTTTTGATATTAATCTTGTATGCCACATCAACTGCCACATGGATGCCATGTGGCAACGCTGCCCGCGAACCTATTGACCAGTCAATAGTCAACGATCACGTTGACCGTTGACCTACCACGTCATCAGCCACGTCAGCAATTAGGACGAGGCTGCTGATGTAGCTGCCATGTCAGTGGCGACTGACCAATGAGGTACTGCCACATGGTGGCGGCGTTGACAACTAATCATTGATTATAGGTACGAGGTGGTAGTGGTGGCTGGCTAATGGGATGATGACACGTGGCACGTAGAGGCTGGCAGTGGCGGCTAATACGAGGTTCTTGAAGGGGCAATGATTGAGTAGTTTATAATGATTGGCACCGAATCCAATGCAAGAAATGTGGTTGAAAATGATTTAAAAGAGCCGGCACCTTAGTGAAATGACTATTCTACCCATGCTACTTAGGCTATTTAATCCAAATCCACAACCAAACGATGTATCTTTTTTTTTGCAATTTACACATAGTAGTATTTTTAGCTAATTGTTAGATTTAGCTTATTATTGTAAAACTTTTTAAAGCTTATTCGATCTAGCTTATTGTAACAGCTTATTAATGAAAGAAGATGTTTAAGGTTGGTATTACTTAGAGCTTATTAACTTTTTGCTTATTGTCTTTTCTTCCTTTTCAAAGCTTATTCTTTAGCTTATTTTTCTTAGTTTTCGAATATTAATAAGCATTGGTTTAGAAGTGGATTTTTGCCCAAGCTTTTCACATCTTATTATTCAAATAAATGATGTCTTAGATTATTGTTTTAGCTTAATTTAATTTTAGTAGTTTAAAAGCTTTCGAAATAAGATAAGCTAGTGTTCAATGTGGTGTATTGCCCTATTCAGCTTATTTTAGAAGTTCTTATTAGCTGCTTATTTTGAATCTTTAACTCTTATTTAATTTCAAATAGCTTATTTGATATGTGTGAAAACACATATCCGTTTTATATCAAAAATGACCCATTAAAGACAAAATTGTGCTTAAAATGCTTGTATATTGCTTGTTTTGTCTTTATAATTGTGGAGGTATGGATATTGCAAAAATCACCAGAAAATGGTCAAAACCGGACAAACACGGACATGGGAACGGAAAGAGTGTACAAGAGCCGTGGTATGTGCTTAATTACACATACCTTTTACCTTTAAAAACAAGTTAAAATAACCAAAAACGGACTTAAAATGCCAAATAT
>BQNB010129059.1:0-19179 GCA_026074375.1 Tanacetum coccineum
TTGTGATTCAATCAGATACTGAGAATACAAAATGATATTACTATCAATATGTATCTCATTCTCTGGATGTTCCACAAAATAAGAAGGTTCAGAATACGGCATCTCTTGCACACTTTGATTTAGAATATTGGTGTTTGTAAAAGTTTTGTATACTCAAAATATATATAAAATATAATCTTAAGAGCAATTAAGAAAATTCCCTAAGGAAAATTCACTCTCAAAAATATATATAATATAATATATAATACGTATATTTAACCGGGTAAGTATGATCACCCGGGTCGTTTCGCCAACGACTTGTGCAATTGAAACCTCGTTTAAGTTTGGATTATGATTTGAATGAAGACAAAGATATTTTGAGGATCTATAACTACCAAATAAATGCTACAAAAAAATGAACAATTAAAAACAATTAAACACTTAAAAAGGTAAACGGGTGACTCGGACTAACTTAACCCTCTTTATACATAGATAGAGAGTCTCCGAGTCGTTATGTCCCAACGAGGCTAGAGATGGAAAATCGAAAGACGATTGATGATTGATGTTTGAATATGACAAGGATGTGATTATGATTGGGCACTAGACCTAATTAGCAAAAGCACACAAAGATAAGCAAGGAAAATAAGCTAAAACAAGCATAAAAGCTAGAAATGAGAAAACACTAAAACTTTAAAAACACAAATAAGCTCAAATAAGCTAAACTAACTCTAAATAAGCAAATTCATCATGCAATTAAGCTAAATTAAACAAGAGAAACACAACAGTACTAACAGTATTAACTACCAGTACTAACTTTGAGTTAGTACTGCTAGCTTTAAGTTAGTACTGTTAGCTTTAAGTTAATACTGCTAGGCTAATAAAACACAAAGATACAAGAAATAAGCAAATAAGCTAAAATAGAAGTTTAACTACCCAAAATAAGCACTTAAGCATAAGATTAAGCAACCAGAATAGACTATAATGATAAATAAGCTAGAAAACTAAAACTGATGAACTCTTAAAATTATTTTGAAAAGGAAAATAAACTTAAATAAGCTTATTCTTAAAGACAGTAAAGGAAAATGGTTTAATCTACTCTAAAAAGCTAAGGAAATCTTAAATAAGCCGAAATAATAAGCTGATAAGCTAAAATGAACCACCAGTACTAACAGAATTAACTACCAGTACTAACTTGGAGTTAGTACTGCTAGCTTGAGTTAGTACTGCTAGTGAAAAATCCCAAAAGAGAACTAGCAGTACTAACTCTGGGTTAGTACTGCTAGTTGAAAATATCCCTTAAAGTTTTCAAAAATCATTATTCTTTTCATACTGATTAAAAACAGATTATCTAAAAACAAAATAAGACACTTATAAGCAGACTTTAATTAAGAATAAGCACTTAAATAAGCTGAATTTTTCCAACAGTGTTAACTTAACACAAACGTTTTTTATTAAATGAACTAGACAGTACTAGTAGTTTAAATAACGAGCGACGCAGAATAAAGCACAAACATTCTGATCCCAAACATAAATAAGTAAACATAAGTAACAAATAAGCATTATAAGCAGTTCTACAGTAAATAAGGAAAACAAGAAAAAGAGTGACTTACAATACCCTTTCTCAAAACAGGGTCAAACAATGAATCAACCCACTCTAGCTTGCATAAAAAACAAGCTAGTGGGTTCCATGAAGCCCATCCAGAACTGGCATAATCATCCATAAAAGTAAGCTGTGGTGTATTGGAAGTGAAATTTTTTGTGTTTACCTCTTAATTACTTAACTTTTTATTTTTATTTAATGAAAACAGCTTATAAGTAAGCTGTGTTGAGAGCTTTTTTGAACACAAAACAATACAATTGAGAAACTTAGCACTTAGGATTGTAAATTGACTTAAAACTCAAATTTGCATTAAAACTTGAAAATGTTACAAAGCTGAAAGTAAAAGCTGTAAGTGACTGAAAATAAGCTAAGTTATAAAAAACTAACAACTAACTAGTTTCTAACATACTAACTTTCTACAAAGTTTACAAAAGACTCTATTTATAGCCGAAGTCTTCTTCTCTTGGACTTCTTTCTTCTGTGTTTCTTTTTAGAGACAAAACAAAGTGTGCTTGTTGTGTGAGGAGATTTTAAAACAAATCCCAGCCTTCAATTTCTTTTGTGCTTCTTTGGAGTCAATCATAGCCATCGAAAATACTTGGGAATGGTGAGGATATGCCACCATGGACTTATACAGCTGGGGGGTTGATAGAGGAGTGGATGAAATGATTTTTCTAGGGTGTTGAGTGGTTTTGCAGGGTAGAAGTATGGGACGACATCCCTACTCTGCACCTGGGTTTTGTTTTGGGCGGGAAGAATGAAGTTTGGGCAAGTTGGCAGCTTTGGCCCCTCCTTTCTTATAACTTTGTTGTAATTTTCGCCCTTTTGTGATATAACTTTAGGGGTTTGGCAGAAATGGCCCCTAAAGTTATACTTCACCCTCAATTTTCGATTTTAGCCCTTGTCTTTTTGTAACACATCTTAAGGCTTGGCAGTTTTAGTCCCTTAAGTTGTATTTCTTCACAATATGGTAGACTTAGACTTTGATTTACTTTGCTTATTTCAATTCCGTGCTTGGTTTTGATCTTTATTCCTTTCTTGAATAACCTGTCCTGCACAATTACATATTTTCTTCATGTGGCTGACTTTTGACTTTGACTGACTTTGGCTTTCCATCCCGTGCTTGGTTTGGTCGTTTTTGGCTTTCTTTTTAGTATGTGTAATTAAGCACATACCAAAATCCCCCATACTAAGGTATTGCCGTGTCCTCACGCAATGTTATGAAGTAAACACTCAAGAAACCAAGAATCTTAATCCCCCTCGACTAATTACCTCGAAAAGTAGCTAAGTGTTCGTCAAGGGGAACTAAAGAATCAATAGCTTCGACAAGTCCCGTTTTCACCATTTTTATATGTACACTAACTATCCCTAATATTTTTGGATTTTTCTTTTTCTTTTCTTAACTACCTGTTTGACTTCCTTTATTTTATCAACACTGGGATCATAGAATGAGAAGCGTCCATAGAATAATCTACGAATGTCCTGACGGATAAATTCATCGTCCCCGATTTTTCACTAGATCCAAACCAAGCAATTAAACAAGATCATTTGTCAATATAAGTCTAAATGTTAAGCACTCATACTTATGACTTGTGAACTTTTAACTCCGAACACAGATATATGATTTAAATGTGTGTACTCATTTCGACTCAACCATAGATCAACTTATTTCCATAGTCGTAATTCAGGATGAATTACGACTCAAAGCAACAACTTATTAGGACCTTGTAACTTGATTTTAAAGAGCGAAAATTTTAACTGTAGAACTTTTTGCAACATCTTCATCATCAATATCATAAGTTCTTAAAGTTAGGAATGCGTTGCTTAGTTTGAACACCTACCTAGGCCTCGCTGCAACCCTAAAAGGATATCACAACCAACGACCGGTGTTCTTAGTTTGAAAACCCACCCCGTTGCTAGCATAGTGGGAAATCACATCAACACCTTCTTCCTAATATGGCTAAGGATAGGTGTCTTAGTTTGAACCCTCACCTAGACACTCTCCTTCCTGGTGAGATATCACAACACACCAAAATCCCTAGAAGTAAAGATGTCTTATTTTGAACCCCCACCTCGTGGTTAGCGGAGTGGGTACACACGATCATCTTTTACTGCTCCATCAAATGTAATGCTTCATTGGCAATAATTTTCAATATTCATCAATTTTGGCATCATATATCATTCATGGCTTCTTTGGCATTTTAACTTATCAAATTACTAAGAAAACAGAAAAACCTTGTTTTAAAGAATCAAGTTACAAATTTTGAAGCTTTTTCTAAAAACATCATTGACTTTAGTTGAATTGAAAATGAGCACGTATGATTAGAGTGATTTATAAGCAAATGGAGAAAAAGCCACAAGTTTACTCATATAATTTTTGGAAGAATCTTGCTCAGCACATAAACTTATATTTCAACTCTACACTTCTGTTCTTCACCTTATTAAATTCGACGATATAATTTCGTGAAAGCTTAGCCTAGCAAAGGTAAGTTGAGGAAACTAGCTAGTGCTCAACACCCCGATTCGAGTTCCAAAAACTATTCTCATTCAACCCATTCTGAAAGTCAAAACTGTGACAAAAACACTTATTTTATTTTAATTTTTTTTTTTGGTATTTTTGCAAAATTTGTGAAAATCGGGATTGCATGATATCAAACGACTGCAGGCAACAAATCAAATCGAAGATCCCCCATACTAAACTAAAACATCGACCTCCGATGTTTTCAAAAGGGTTCCACGCAAATCTAAAGGCCGTTTTTAGCGTGAGTGTGCCAACAAGATAAGGGGGGGGAACGGTTAGGGGGGGCGAGTGGGAATGGGGGGGGGGGGGTAGGGTAGATGGGTCCCCAAGGAATGAAGCGGAGGGGAGGGGGAGGTGAGTGGAGGAACTCTTGTGATACTGTGAGCACGAGAGCTTTCATAATCCCGGGAAATCCTGGACATACAACACAAAGCTCTCTAAACCATGGCTCAAAATACAAGCGCGTGAGCGAGTGTAAAATGTATGACCTCCCACTCAAAAACACTATATTACTACATACACTGAAAGCAATCAGGGGTGCCTCACCACGAAAGGCGCTTGTTTTAAGGTCGCCTATGCTTGACCCGTCCCCCCGAATTTATTGGTCCATGGGGAACATTTGGTAGATCCGAAGACTATTACCTCAGGGTGGGGGGGGGGGGTGGGGGGGGGGGGGGGGCGGGGGGGGGGGGGGGGGGGGGGGGGGGGTTGTTACGTCCCCTCCAAAGTAGTGCTTCAAAACGATGACATATCACTTTGAAATTTGCCCGGAGTTTTTGGATAACTCGATCATGCCATATGAAAAACTTGGGTTATAGTGAATGGTCCACTCCAACGGGTCTTATCTTGCCTGAGAAAATCTTTAATCTAGAGTTAAAGAGGAGGACTCGATCACCGACGTTGAAAACGCGATTTTTGATCATTGAAGTTCATGAAATATTCACTTTGTTTTTCTCCTTTAAAATTCAAAGAATTTCCCATAAGCATCGATCACGAAGTTCATTAATTTCATTGAGCTTAACATTCCAATGATCACCCCCGCGTTATTGATATCAAAGTTTGTATCTTAAGGTCCCAATAAGCTTTTGTGCTCCAACTCAATCGGTAGATGACATGCTTTCATATACAAGCTTATAATGAGTGTTGCACCCGAGGTGTTTTTGTAACTAATACGTAAGGCCCAAGAGCGTCACTAGTTTTATCTGACCAAGAGGTACGATTTTCGGCCTATAGGTCCATTTCAAGAATTCTTTCAAAACCATGATTTGATACTAACTTGTCCACTTGTTTGTGGATGATACCGGTGGAGAGACATGAATGACTACGTATTTAATGCAATTACCTTTGAAAATTTGGTCATTGGCAAAAATGGGTTCCGCGATCACTTATGATTGCACGAGGGGCACCAAATCTAGAAAAGAGAGTCTTAAGAAATTTGCAAACAACTCGGGCATCATTGGTGGGGAGCGCTTTCGCTTCAACCCATTTTGATAAGTAATCGACTGCCACGAGTATGTATTTGTTCCCTCTTGAAGACGGGAACGACACCATAAAATCAATGCCCCAAATGTCTCAAAGATTTCGCAAACTTGGATAGAGTTTTGTGGTATCTCATCACGTGCGAAATTTGCCTTGACGATACAAATGTCACAATCGGGTGACAAAGTCCATGGCGTCCTTGTAAATGATAAGGGCCAATAAAATCCTGAAGTCGAAGACACTTTTTAGCGTGTAATTGGCACCGTTGTGACCCCCCGTGGGGCCACTGTGGCAACTTTAAGATGTCAAAAGCTTCTTGCCCTGAAACACAACGCCCTTAATTACTTGGTCACACAGAATCTTAATAGAAAATGGGTCGTCCCAGAAATAATGTTGGACATCTTTGAAAAACATGATTTATGTTGGGTCGACATTATCCATGACAATGAAATTCCCCGCATGTAATTTGCGAAATCGGCAAACCATGGGGTCTATCTCACCGAAGATCAACCGATCAAGAGTTTTCGAGTGGAAAATTGATTCTTCTGTGATTTCCTAGATTGTTCACGGTACTCATTTGGTGAGGGTTCACAGTCTGGAGAGATGTTCGAACGCAAATTTTCCGCTCCATTTTTTCTCGATTTCAATATCCAATTCTTGAGCAAAAGGATCCACCGCATCGTCTGCCTTTAAAGCATCTTTTTAGCAAAGAGATACTTAATAATGCAAATGATCATTATACACTATGCTTTTTGACCACAACGAGTTATGACCGTAATTTCTCAAAAGCAAACCCTACTGCACATGTAATTCTTTTCGGTCGTATTGAAGTGTGCTTGAGGCTTCCGGACATTTGTCTTGCTGGCAATAGGGAGTATTTGTTGGAAATGCTTTTTCTTTTGTAGCCCTAGGACAGCCCCAATTGTCAAAGACGCTTGCCTCACATATGATACGAAGGGCAAGTCCCATCGGGAGCAATCAAAAATTGGAGCCTCGGTTTTTAATTTTTCTTTTAAGTGAATTAAAGGATTCGATACACTCTTCTAAGAATAAAAAATGGAGTCTCTTTTTCAAGCAAGGGGTCATAGTTGACGGCAATCTTTGAAAAGTCTTGTATGAAACGTCGGTAAAAACCGGCATGCCCAAGAAAACTACGGACACCTTTCACAGTAGTCGGGTGAGGGAGTTTGGCTATAACTTCAACTTTAGCATGATCGACCTCAATTCCCGACCTAGAAATTTATGTCCCAGAACAATCATTCTTAACCAAAAATGGCTTTTCTCACCAATTTTAGGGACAATAGGTGCTTCACACCGTTTTTCAAAAAACATTTTTTCCAAATGGGATAGTCATTTAGAGAGAAAAAGAACTCTACCGAAGACCCAGAAGTCCATCCATGAATACTTACCATTGTTTTTTCGATCATGTCATGGAAGATTGACCACATACATCATGAAACTGTGCCGGTGCGTTAATAGCCCAAAAGGCATGCGGCGACTAGGCAAACGTTTGTAGGGCAAGTGAAAAAGTCTCCTTCTCTTGATCCTATCGGTCAATAGAATCTGAAAATAACCCGAGAAGCCTTCGAGGAAACCATAGTAATTGGTTTCCCACTGAGTCTTTTCGAGACATTTGATCCATGAAGGGCAATGGGAAATGTCTTTTTTCGGGTGGTCAGTCAACTTCCTATAGTCCAATGCACACTCTCCACCCCGAACCAATCGAGTTGGTATCAAATCTACATCATTTCTTGACGACGGCTTATACCACCCTTCTTTGGTACACTATATCGCTTACCCATGGACTGTCCCAGAGATCGTATAAATTAATCCGGCGTCAAGGAGTTTTTAACCTCATTTTTTATGACTCATGATCTTTGGGTTACCCGTTCATTGACACGAACCGTTGGTTCGTAGTCCTCTTCCATAAGATTTTGTTAGTACAAAACTCTGAAACAACACCCTTGATATCAGAGATTTCCAAGCGATGGCTCGCTTGGTAGGACATAAACCTTGATAAGAGCATTCCTTTTCCTCATGCCCTTTAAATTCTTTCGCAATTATACAGGCAACTTGTCATCGCCCTTCTAAGAATCGTATTCTAAATGAGGTGGCAAGTCCTTGAGTTCAACCTCGGGAGGTTTCATCAAATATGATTAGCTTCAACAACTTTAAATTTCTTTCTCCCGGATACCGGGTTGAATATTTTTTATGATTCGGAAGAGGAGGTAACGGATCACTATTGAGAAGTGCTTCGAGAATAAGAATGTCACCCTCCGGATCATAGTAAGTAGCATTAATTTCCCGTAAAATTGGCTCATCATCGACAGCTATAAAGCATTTGCTTCTTCAAGAAGGAGAAAATCACTATCTCCAAAAGGAGTTAGTGTTGGTGAAGAATTTGAAACAATTGGATCGTAATCCGGAGAAGGATTTCCCTATGCAACTGAATCAGAAAAACCTAGAACTTTCTATCATGCAGTATTCTTCACATGCCAAATTCATTGACTCGATTCGGTTTGCCGTCATATGATTGTAATTGCCGTGTATCTCGAAGAAGTTATGGTCCAGATTGAAGGTATGGCCTCTTTCCAACACAAAGGGTTAATTTCACCTTCGTCGAAAACATCTATTTAATGCACCGTCTTGTTCTTTAAGAAACTCTCCCGAGAATTAAAGGTGACTCGGAGGGTCCCTGTTCAAAATCAACAACCGACAAAACCAGAGCCGTAAACTATAACTTTCCCACCATTAAAACGGACGTCTTTTAGCATACCGAAACGGATTTCCTTGATGTGAACGGTCTGCTAGCTCTAGCGTCGATCAAGTCGGGTAGTTCGAGAAGAAGAGAGACTATCCAGACGGAGTATGGGCATAAGATAATGTTGCGCCGAGATCGGCCAAGGCGTTGCAAGTATTAATCCAGAAAATTCAACATGGAATGAAGAAATCGGCCCAGGTTATCCAAGTTTTTTCGTAACTTGTTTAGGGATTACTGCTGAGCAATTCTGTTCAATGGTGTTCTAGCCATTTCAACACACATCTCTTTGTTTCCGATTAAAGTTTTTAGAGTCAGGCGAATTTTTGGCATAATGGTCAAGGCATCGCGTAAAGCAAATTTCGAAACTCAAATCTCTAAAAGATTTCGTAGAATTCTCTCAATTTTGGTCGATAGCTTTTTCACCTTCGTCTTTCCATCATTTTCATTTCATCTGAGGAAACGGAATCGATGTTCGTTGGTTAAAGGCATTGGAGCACTAACGGGATCAACAACTGGCTCGGAAGTTGGATTTTGAGATTGGACTTGAATAACCGGAGGTTGGACGTCTTCGGTGCTTCCGTTATTAGTAGGAAGCATCGTGTCCTTTTGTAACAAACTAATATCACGATTCATCATTTATCTGGAGGAAAGATGAAGTAGAAGGAATCGCGGTCCTTGATATGCAAACACCACTTCGGAGTAGTGATACCTTTCAAATCTTCCTTTGGTGTTAAGTAAATGTGTTTACCCAGGAGATTTCCCGAACCTGAGTAGAGGCGGTATTCCAGTTGTATAAAGTACTTAGCATACCTTTCAAGCCTTTGATTCCGAAGTATCCAAGTTGTTACATTGAGCTTGCAGGTTTTGCCCCTGGTTTTGCACATTCCTCATAACCGCATCATTAGCCTTTACGTAGCTATCAAAATCGGTCTTAGACACACCTTGTGTTTGAGGAGCGGGAGCTTGGTAAACAGGAGCTTGATAAGCTGGGGGTTGATTAACCTGGGGTTGATAAATTGGTCCTTGACTGAAATTATTACCCCGATTTTGGTTAAAATTGTTCCCCCGATTTTGGTTGAAATTGATCCCCCGATTTTGGTTGTTTTGATGGTTTTGCATAGGTGGAAAACCGGGAGGTCGAATTTGGTTTCAACCATTGAGGTCGAGGCACTGGTACTTCCCTTGATTGAAATTAGCGCAGCGCTTGAGAACGTAGAGCTGAATTTGTCATGATAAACATTGCCATCGGTGGCGGGACACTTTGATATGAATGAGCTCCACCGCAAGTCACACAACTTTCCTCGACCGCTTTTACGAACGCGGGAGTTTGGTGAGCGGGAGTTTGGGATTGATTTTTCTTAACAAGATTATTCCTTTGACCATATCTTTGATCCGGATAAACATAGGGAGAGATTCCGGAAGGTGGAAGTGCTTTACTCACTTTAGCAACAACGTTTGCTTCGTGAATTACAACTTTGGATTGCCATCGATGATTTTTAGGACATTCTCGGGCATTTTATTCTAAAAATTACCACCTGCGGCGGGAATTCACTGAAATCTTGATCATTTGAGTTCAGCAATTATAAATGTAACGAGTTGATGCAAGTCTGAAACCCATGATTCGGGCATTATGCCCTAGATAAGAGTCATTGAAACTTCCCCAGCCTCATAAGCGCGCGCGTTCGTCAAATCTATAGCTGAAATCTCGTGATTTCAGAGAGAGCGACGCGATTTGTCGTGAGGATTAAGAAGGGAGGGGGGGAGGAGGAATAATTTGGTGTTATTGGTGGGGGGAGAGGGTTCGACACAAGATCGTCCCATTGTAGAGAATCGATCGAGGGGTTCTTGTCGCGGCCAAATTTCCTGCGCCCTCAGGAAAATGGGAAAAGCAAACTTAACCACGTACTGGGGACGTTCGAGGAGACTTTCTCGAGAGTAGAGTGAGTGCTGTGTGAGATGAAAAAGGAGTGTAGATTGGGGGGGAAGAGGTTGCTGGGAGTGGGGGGGGGGGTTGTGATGGAGGAGTATTTGTAGGGTGGTGGGGGGGACAGGGGGGGGGGGAGGTGATAAAATTGTTTGAGTTTTTATATGGAAAATTATAGAATAATCGTACCCTAGGTGTGTAAATAATATAGGGTAATGTGACATTTTAGTACACTTAGTTTGTGTAGTGAATTTGTTATGTTGGGGTTTGTTTCTCAATGTTGGTGATTCAACAGAAGTTTGTCACTTGTGGTTGTCGTCGTCTACGCGTAGACAGTAGCATGCACAAATTAGAAATTTAAAAAAAAAATTAACACTAATTTTTTTTTTGGTTTTTTCAATGATTTATTCACAAATGATTTTAACGGAACAATGAGATAAGACAACTTCAAACCAAATAAATCTACTTACTTTAAACGGTACTCTCAAAAATGATAAACGCAAGGTAACGAAATGGAGTAGGAAATAGCGCGAAGTTATTTTCTCCTTCTTCTTAGTTCCTCGAACAACCCTCATTAATACCCACTTTATAGTTTTGTTTTTAACTTTTCAAGGTGACCACGTCGTAAGAGAACACAAATGGCAATGTTTTTAATTCTTAGTTCGAGTTGGGAACCAACCAATTCACCGCAAGTTTAATTATGATAAATACCTCAATTGAGAATATTATATTTTTGTATTTTTGCCAATTTGTGAATTTTACTATTTTTTTTATGACCTGTTTTTATATTTTTGTTTTTCTTTTGTTTTTTAATATAATTTATACTAAAAAGAAAGAAAATATTTTTGGTGTTTTTTAATATTTTTAATAAAAATAAAAGAAATATTCATCAAATTCAAACACAATTTGTCAAATGTAAAACGATAATCGTTACACAGCCTATCCCCAAAACTGCGCCAAAAATTGATTACGTCAATAATAATATATAATATATAGCAAACACTCAACCAATTATCTTTGACCAAGGCAAGAAGTCAAAATTCACTAAATAAAATATATATGAAACCGGAAGTATGAGTTCCCGGGTCGTTAATCCCCAACGAGGCTGGACTGGAGAATCGATACAGTCGTAAGACTGGAGTTGAATAAAGAAATATTTGAGAGTGTGTAAAGCTAATTAAACAATACAAACAAAAACGATTAAGAAAACCTAAAAATTAAGAAATTAACTAAAAAACGAAAGCACGAATTCCTCCCGATCAAGGGGTCCAAACCCACAAATCTTCAAAATTGACCCTACAAAAAATTTTTACTCTAAACAACACAAATTGACTAATAAATAAGAATGACAAAGACTAGACTTAAAACGGATGGTCTTTAGACCCAAACACGAGTCACTACACCAATCCTACCACCGATACCCTAACTAAACAAACAATCACAAGTTTGAAAAATTAACCCAACAAAAGTTTTATATATTTCCTATGAAAATTTATGGACTAAAGACAAATCTAAAAACGAAAAAAACTATTTATATATGAAATTATAGAATTATCTATATGAATTTTTAACCTTTTTAACATAATTACATATAAAAAATCCTACAAACTATTTTTAAAAATTCAGAAAAATTTTCCTAAAAATACATTGTCTCTACAACTTAACTAAGAAAAACATAAGAACCCCCAAATTTCAGCTTATAAATAAGCCAAATAAGGCAAAAACAGCTAAAAAGACCCTAAGAGGCTAAACAAAGGGTTAAATACTAAACCCCTTGGGACTCTAACGTAGAAGTCCCAAGGGCGCAGCGGTAAGCTTGGTTTATACAAAAAAGGGTTTGGTATTGAGGTGAGAACCGCGGTTCGAGTCTTGCCTCACCCGGAGTTTCCCCTTATCTCCCCTATTTTTTTCCAAAACTTTTTACCCAAACAGTTTAAGCCCTAGAGCTTAACAATTTTATAACTACATATTTTTGAAATTGCTATAAATAAGCTGGAAAACGGCTAAAAATGGCATACTTAACTTTTTTCACTATCCCTTTAAAAATGTAAAAAAGCTAATAAATCTAAAAAAGCTTAAACCTAAACTAAATAAGCTAAATAATGGCTTAAGGCCCACATAAAAGCACATAATAAAAGCTTAAAGTCAAAAAAAAGTCAAAAGAAAAATGAAATGAAGCCAAAGTGCTTTATAACTGTTTTGCAAAAGTTGGGACAACAAATCTCACACCATCCCCACTCGTCTTTTGCGTGTATACTGAGAAAGTACACACAACCGTGACTACACTCTATATTATATGACAAAGTGTGGGCAGCACAGGTAGGGGGCTTTAGCGCAAACTACATCATACGTTATAGCGAATATATTTTGAATTCTATTAAAGAACAAAGGTGGGTGAGGAGAACATTGGAATAATCTAAGTAATACACAATACAATGAAGATTGAATAATTTGTATTCTAAACTACTGACATAATAAACATCACCAAGCGTGACTACGCGTCAAAAAAAACTGATTATCTTCCTTTCTTTTAAAGAAACAAATAAACAAAGCAAATTACAAATAAGCATGAAATAACTTTATATACAAGCAATATAGCTACAAGGAACAATAAAGAAGTAACTTAATATACCAAATAAGCCAGAGACTGCTTATGACCCCTCACAGTACTAACTCTTTAGATTGTACGCTAGACTTTAATCTTAAGTCTGGTAAGGCCTTACCAAGTTGAAAAAGGTGCGCGCGCGCAGGCTATGGAAAAAAAAAAAATAAGCAAAGATAAGGCCTACCCTATACCTAATAAGCAAACACAAACAAATATAAACCAGCTAAAGCAAACAAATAAGCAGAATAAGCCATTAAGCCAAAGGCTTAGGGCTGCAAAAAGTCACAAAGGCTCTTATGTACTTTTAGGGCTTATATTTAGTCCCTAAAGAGGACCCATGGCTAGGCATAAAGGGGCTTAAAGCAAACCCTATAAGCTCACTAAAATTGCTTTTTAGAAAGAAAATGGTGAGCTTAATGATGGCTTAAAGGGGTAATCAAAACTGGCTTTAGCACCAGGGGACCCCTTTTGACAGATTATGAAAATGGTAAAGTGGCAATTGCAGCCTTGAAAATAAGCAACCAATTAAGCTATAAAATGGGAAATAAGCACAAAAAGATAAAGTATGCCTAAAAACTACTACTTATTCCCCAAAAATCAAATCCTAAATCCTACTGTAGCTCACCTAAAGATGATCATGAAAAAGGGTACTTGACACTTTTGATGTAAACTTGAAGAATTTGAGACCAAAAACTCATAAGACCAGAAGGCTTTCTAAACTCTCATTTTGACACTTCATTTTGTACTCAAGAAGCAACACAATACGTTTACCTATTAAACTATGAGCTATATTGAACAGTAAAATACATGGGGTGACCGAGTCTTTTTCTAATATCTAACAGCACAAATAAGCTATTGAAAACTGAAAATAAGCAAACTCACATACTTAAGCACTCACAATAAGCAAATTAAAATCAAAGGAAAGACAATTAGAACACTAAATAAGCCAGAAAATCAAATAAGCACTTTGACCAAATATTTGGGCCAAACAGCCTAAGGTACCACCTTTTGAGCTCAAAAGTAAGCACTCAAAAGCATCCTTGTGGGAAATAAGCTGCAAACATGTAAAAAGGACAACAGGCTACAAGAAAAAGCAAATCCTAATAAGTTCAACCCATAACATTTCCATTTTGACCCATTTAGGGACTTGTCCCAAACACACCTTTAAGAATTAAAAAGGGCTATTTAAGGCTGACTAAACTAAGGATCTTAAAGACAGGAACTTAAACATGAATAATAATCATAAATAAGCACATGTAAACAAGCAATAAGCACAAATAAGCTGAAAATAAGTAAATGCACAGTAACATAAAAAATATGCAGAAAAATAAAATAAGAAACTTACAAAGGGTCCAAAAGAAAGGGAACCTAATTCTAATCCTACAAACCCCTAGTCCATATTTCTGATTCTGATTTAACCCAATGGTCCATCCAATTCTGACCCAAGCTTATTTTCGGCTTATTTGACTTTTAAAAAGTCAAAATTTTGACTTTATGCTTAAATCACAATAAGCTATTAATTAGCTATTGGGATTTAAGGGTACCGGCTTATAAGAGGATTAACAAGCCTTACACTATTTTTTTGTGATTTAGAACAAGAATTAAGAACAATTGAAAGATTTAAAGGAGAACTCGAACTTTTCATTAACTTTAAAAAATTGGATTACAATACTGAAAATTAAAGACTTAATTCAACTAAATTACATAAAAGAAAGAAAATAAGACTGAAAAATGAGATGATCTTGAATGCTTCCATGGGATGGGTATTTATACCCGAATCCCAAATTTTTCAATCCTTGGAGATGTGTTTCTTCTGAGAGGTAAAAACACATATGTGTTTGTTTGTGTGAGATAGAAGCTTGAAAAGTAGTCTTGGCCCTTGATTCTCCTTTGTGCTTGTTCGGATCATCATCACCACCCTTCATTATGCTCGAAAATTGTGAAATTGCCAAGTTGGCAATCTGTCTTGGTAGAGGTGGTAGTGGAGGGGAAGGGGAGTGTAAACCCATTGGATTTTTGGTGATGTTGCAGGTTAAAGAGGTGGGGGGAGGCATGTGAGCTTGGGGGTATGTGAATGGCGGGAAAGGTCAAGTTTGACCTAGTTGACCGAGTCTAAAGGGGTGAGGGTTTTGGGATTTGCCACTTTTGGTCCCTCAATTGTATATGTGTTAATAACACATATCGTCCTTGTGTAATGATACTTTGGGGAAATGGCAGGACTGGCCCCTCGAGGTGTAAAGGTGTATTGCAAAATTCGTCCTTGTGTGGTACAAGTATGAGGGTTTGGCACTTTTGCCCCCTCAACTTGTATTGATGGTTTACAGCACAAGTCCTTGTGGTGGGAATATTTTGGGATGTTGACAGGTTCAGTCCCCCATTTGATATATCTATATTGCAAATTCAGTCCATGTAAAATACAACTTTAGAGGCTTGGCAAGATTGGCCCCTAAAGTTGTATTTTCAATAAATAGCAATTCCAGCCCTTGTCCTTTTATCTTAGTAATATAACTTTGGGATTTGGCAATTTCAGTCCCTCAAGTTATATTCTTTTCTGATTCAGCTTCTCGGAGTTGACTTGACTTTGTCGGGGTTGACTTTGACTTTGACTTTTTGACTTTTTGACTTCGATTTGGCTTCGTCTTTTCACATTTTTCCATTCCGTGCTCAGTTTTGTCATTTTTGGCTTTGTTTTTCGTCCTTTTGTGTGATATCCGTTTCCTGCACAATACAAATGCAAAACAAACATATATTTGGCAGTTTTTGTCTGTTTTTGGTCATTTAAGTCCGTTTTTAATGGAAAAAGGTATGTGTAATTAAGCACATACCAAAATCCCCCATACTAAGGTATTGCCGTGTCCTCACGCAATGTTATGAAGTAAACAGAAAACCAAGAATCTCAATCCCCCTCGACTAATGACCTCGAAAAGTAGCTAAGTGTTCGTCAAGGGGAACTAAAGAATCAATAGCTTCGACAAGTCCCGTTTTCACCATTTTTTATATGTACACTAACTATCCCTAATATTTTTGGATTTTCCTTTTTCTTTTCTTAACTACCTGTTTGACTTCCTTTATTTTATCAATACTGGGATCATAGAATGAGAAGCGTCCATAGAATAATCTACGGATGTCCTGACGGATAAATTCATCGTCCCCGATTTTTCACTAGTCCCAAACTAAGCGTAAAAACGAAATCACCGTTAAGTACAAGTAAAGATGCTAACACTACTTATAACTATGACTTGTCAACTTTTCGCTCCCAACAATTATTCAATTAGGGTGATTGTGAATGGTCCATTCCAGCGGGTCTTAAGCTTGCCCGAGAAAATCTTTAATCTAGAGTTAAAGAGGAGGACTCGATCACCGAAGTTGAAAACGCGGTTTTTAATCTTGGAGTCATGGATTCTCTTTGTTTTCTCTTTATAGATCAAAGAGTTTTCATAGGCATGATCACGAAGTTCATTAAGTTCATTGAGTTGAACTTTTCTGTGATCACCTGCGGTTTTGATATCAAAGTTTGTATGCTTAAGGGCCGAGTAAGCTTTGTGTTCAAACTCAACTGGTAGATGACATGCCTTTCCATATACAAGCTTGTACGGAGTGCACCCGATGGGTGTTTTGTAAGCTGTACGGAAGGCCCAGAGAGCGTCATCCAGTTTATTCGACCAAGAGGCACGAAATCCCCTAGAAGTAAAGATGTCTAGTTTGAACCCCCCCCTCGTGGTTAGCAGTGGATATCCACGACCACATCTTTTACTTGCTCCATATACTCAAAATGGTATGACTTCATTGGCATAAATTTAATATACATGTATTTTTTGCATTCATATTTCATTCATGCTTCTTTGGCATTTTTATCTTTCAAATTACTAAGAACAGAAAAACCTCGCTTTAAAAGAAACAAGTTACAAATTTGAAGCTTTTTCTAAAAACAGCGTTTGACTTAGTTGAATTGAAATGAAGCCCCAAAAATAAAAAACGTATGATTAGGTGGTAGATAAAAGCTTATGGGAGAAAAAGCCAACAAGTTACTCATTATAAACTTTAGAAGAATCTGCTCAGCACATAAACTTATATTTAAACTATATCATTTTCTTATTCGTCACCTTATTAAAAATTCGAAAGCAATAGAATTCGGAAAGCTTAGCCTACAATTGAGGAACTAGCTAGGGCTCAACACGCCTGATCGAGTCAAATATTAGTCTCATTCTACCCATTTAGGAAAGCAAAACTGTGACAACAACACTATTTTATTTTTGAAAAATTTTTAAATTAAGATTCATTTTTTTTTTGGTATTTTGCAGAAAATTGTGGTGGTGAAAAAAAGGATTACAGATAACAACGGCTTGCAGGCAAAATAACATCGAAGATACCCCCCATACTAGAACTTAAACATCGTCTGCCTCGATGTTTTTGAAAGGGCCCTACGTAAATCTAAGGCCCGTTTATTAAGTATGCCAAAAGATAAAACTTGTGTCCGATTAGATTTGGAAACTGGATTTCCCAAAATGAAGCTGAGGATGTGAAACTCTTGTGGATGAAAGATAAAACTGAGAGCACGAGAGTCTTCACAATCCGGGCAATCCTGGACAATTAACAACACAAACACAAAACACGAGTAATGGAAGAGGCGAGCCTCCACACAACAAGAAAACACTTATTCATTTCTACACAATACTACGATAAGCATGGGGTGCCTCCCACGAAGCCGCTTGTGTTAAGGTCCTTGCTTGACCCGTCACCTGAATTTACTGACAATAGGAATGTTTGGAGATCCGGGACTACCCAATTGTGGTAACGTCCCACTCCAAAGTAGTGTCTTAATTAATACGATGACCATTTACTTTGAAGTTTGGCCCGAAGTTTTGGGATAACTCGACGGTGCCGTACGGGAAAACTTGGGTTACAGTGAATGGTCCACTCCAACGGGTCTTAAGCTTGCCTGAGAAAATCTTCAATCTAGAGTTAAAGAGGAGGACTCGATCACCGACGTTGAAGACGCGGTTTTTGATCTTGGAGTCATGGATTTCTCTTTATTTTTTCATCTTGTAAATCAAAAGAATTTCATAGGCATGATCACAATCATTCAGTTCATTGAGGTTGAACTTTCTGTGATCAACAGGCGGTCTTGACTATCAATAGTTTGTATGCTTACGGCCCAGTAAGCTTTGGCTCCAATTCAATCGGTAGAATGACAAAGCCTTTCCAAAATACAAGCTTGTATGTAACGAGTGAAAACCCGAACGGGTGTTTGTCAGCTGTAAGCGGAAGCCCAGAGAGCGTCGTCCAGTTCCAATCTGACCAGAGGCACAGATTTTCGCCCACGTCTTTCCAAGTATTCATTTCAAACCACGATGGATACCTTCCACTTGTCCACTTGTATGGGGATGATACGCGGTGAGAGACGAGAGTGACTAAGGAGAGATCCGAATTTAAGCATACCTTTTGCAAATTGGTCATCGCAAAAATAAGGTTCCGCGATCACTTATGATTGCACAGGCAACCAATCTGCGAAGAGAGATTTAAGAAATGTGCAAATAACTCGGCCGTCATTGGTGGGGAGCCGCTTTTGCTTCAACCATTATGACAAGTATTCAACTGCCAACGCGTATGTATTTATGCCTTTGATGATGGGAAGGCCCCCATAAAGTCAATGCCCTAAGACCGTCAAAGATTTCACAAACTTGGATGGAATTTGTGGCCTCTCCATCTCGTTGTGAATTTTATCCATTGACGCTTGGCATGAGTTTAGTTTTTAACGCAAACTCATGGGCACTTTGTAGATGTGGCCAAAAGAATCCGGAATCGAAAACTTTTACTTGCTGTGTAGTTAGCACCGTATGTCACACCGTGGACGATCGTGCAAGCCATGAGGATGTCAGGGCTTCTTGCCAAAAACACAACGTACCGAATAACATAATTCGCACAGATTTTAAACAGAAAGGGATCTCCCAGAAATAATGCTTCACGCTTTGAAGAATTTTCTTTTCTGCTGGTTACATCCCTTTTATATCAATAGAAATTTCCTCTGGTAGTTTGCGATGTCAGCAAACCATGGGGTACTAGAATCAAGAGCAGCAATCGAACTAAGAGTTTCAAGAGGAAACTTTTCATTTATCTCCTTTGGATCGATCTCATTCTCGTGAGGATTCTCTAATCTTGATAGATGATCAGCCGCTAGGTTCTCAGCTCCTTTTGTGTCAACTACATCAAAGTCGAACTCTTAAAGGAGCAAAACCCATCGGAGCAATCTCGCCTTAGAGTCTTTCTTAGCAAAGAGATACTTGAGGGCGGAATGATCCGTATACACAGT
>BQNB010129060.1:0-13291 GCA_026074375.1 Tanacetum coccineum
AAGGGATAGACTTTAGGAGATAGCATAAGAAGATGCACTTCTTGCTTTCTAGCATGAGTGTGGTGTATGTGCTTACTACTCTTATTCCTGAAAATGGGGAGAATGCTACCATGGAACAAATCAGGAAGAGGAACAAGTGGGACAATGATGACTATGTTTATAGAGGTTTAATTCTCAATGGTATGTATGATCCTTTATTTAATATTTATCAAAATGTTAAATCTTTCAAGGAACTATGGGATTCATTAGAGGCTAAATATATTGCTGAAGATGCATCAAGTAAGAAGTTCCTTGTTAGTAATTTCACTAATTACAAAATGACTGATTCAAGACTAGTTATGGAACAATACAATGAACTTCTTGGTATACTTAGAAGATTTACACAACACACAATGAACATGGACGAGGCTATTTTGGTCTCTTGTATCATTGAAAAACTTCCTCCTTCTTAGAAAGATTTCAAGCACACCTTGAAACATCAAAAGGAGGAATTAACTCGTGTTAAGTTGGGCAGTCATTTGTGCATTGAGAAGTCCCTCAGGCTACAGGATAATGACAAGCCAAAGGGCAACAATGTTTATGATCCTTCAGTTGTCAACATGGTGGAGCATACCAACTACTCCAGGTACACTGACAATAGGAGCAAACATAAGCATCATGATAACACCAAAGCTGATCCTAACAAGAAGTCCAAACTGGCATGTTGGAAGTGTAGGAAACCTAAACACTTGAAAAAGGATTGCAAAGGTGGAAAAGTTGGCAACAAGGCCAATAGTTCAGACACAAATGGTTTAGCGAATGGTTCTACCAACTCACTAAAAGGTCAGAATATGTTTAATAAATCTCTCCAGGTTTATTATGTTACCTATGTGTCGGAGGCTTATTTTGTGCAGGATGATGATGTTGCATGGTGGGTTGACTCAGGAGCAACTGTGCATGTGTGTAAAGATAGATGTTGGTTTAAGACCTATGAGTCACTGAATGATGGATCTATTCTTCACATCGAAAATGAATCAACAACCCTAGTGCATGGACGTGGTTGTGCAGATCTTTGATTTAGTTCAGGAAAGATTGTTTCCTTATTTAATGTTTTTCATGTTCCTAATATAAGGAAGAATTTAGTTTCAAGTAGTATTTTGAATAATTGTGGTTATAAACAAGTGATTGAATCTAATAAATTTGTTCTATTCAAACATGGTGTGTTTATTGGTTTTGGTTATTTGAGTAATCATATGTTCAGGCTTAATATTGTTAATGATAATATTGCTTTAGCCTTTATGTCAACCTCTAAACTAAATGATTCAATCCTATGACATGATAGACTCAGCCATGTCCACTTTAAGAGGATGTAGCATATGTCTAAGGATGGGTTAATCCCAACTTTTGACATGGACACTAAAAAGTGTAAGACTTTCATGCCGACCAAAATAACTAAGAAACCATTTTAAAATGTAAAACGTAAAACTAAAGTTTTGAAGATGATCCATAATGATTTATGTGATCTTCATGCTACTCCCTCATTAGGGAATAAAAAATACTTTGTGACATTTATTGATGATGATTCAAGGTTTTGCTATGTTTATTTATTACATTCAAAGTATTCAAAACTGAAGTTGAATTACAATAAAGGTTGATCAAAAGATTCAAGACTGATAGGGGAGGTGAGTACATGGATACTTTGTATTTTCAGTCTATTGGTATTATCCATGAAATGACTGCTCCTTATACTCCACAACAAAATGGTATATCTAAAAGGAAGAATAAAGTACTGAAAGAAATGGTTAATTTCATGTTGTCCTACTCTGGACTGAGTTAAGGGTTTTGGGGTGAAGCTATGTTAAAAGCTTGCTATTTATTCAATAGGGTTCATAACAAGAGGAGCAGGATTACCCCTTATGAACTCTGGACTAAAAGGAAACCAAACCTGAACTACCTTAGGGTTTAGGGTTGTATGGGCAGTTGTAAGACTCCCTGATCTAAAGTTAAAAACATTGGGTGAAAGAGGCATTGAATGCATCTTTGTTGGATATGCTAAGCATTCTAAGGCTTTTAGATTCTATGTAATTGAACCTAATGAATCAGTTTCAATTAACTTAATAATTTACTCAAGAGATGCTATCTTTGATGAGAATAGATTCTCTTTAGTCCCTAGACCAAGCCTCAGGATTCCTAATGGAATTGAAGACATTGGTGATTCAGTGGTCCCTGAAGAGGTCACTAAAGAGGTTGTGACTCAACAACCTGAATCTGAGCTTACAAAAATAAAAAAGAATAAGACTCCAAAGAACTTTGGACTAGAATTTTAATTATACTTAATTAAAGGAAGAAGGGATGAGGTCTCTAACCAACACTATTATTTCTTTAATATTGAGGATGACCCCAAGACATTTGATGAAGCAATAAAGTCTCAAGATGTTGCTTTCTAGAAAGAAATAATTAATGATGAGATTTCATTATGGGCAACAACACTTGGGTATTGGATGATCTACCTTCGGGTTGCAAGCCTCTTGGTTGCAAGTGGATCTTCAAAAGGAAAATGAAGATAGATGGAACTATTGAAAATTTCAAGGTAAGACTGGTCATTCAGGGCTTTAGACAAAAGTCAAGGATAGAATACTTTGATACTTATGCTCTAGTGACACGTATTAGTACCATAAGACTGCTGATTACTTTGGCATTAATTCACAATCTGATTATTCATCAGATGGATGTGAAGACAACGTTCTTAAATGGTGAACTGGATGAGGAGGTCTATATGAAACAACCTCAGGGATTCATCATGTCTGGCAATGAAAACAAGATGTGTAAACTGATTAAGTCTATATATGGACTGAAGCAGGCACCTAAGCAATGGCATCAAAAATTTAATGAAGTGGTTTTGTCTAATGGTTATTTACTTAACCAAACTGACAAATATGTATATAGAAAATTTGATGAATCTGGTAAAGGATTCATCATTTGTCTATATGTTGATGACATGCTGATCTTTGGCACTGACCAAGTTCAAGTTGACCTGACAAAGGAATTCTTGTCATCAAGGTTCTCTATGAAGGACATGGGGGAGGCTGATGTTATCCTTAGTATTAAGATTAAACATAAAAGTAATGGAATAGCAATTTCTCAGTCTCATTATATTGAGAAGGTACTGAAGAAATTCAATTACTTTGATTGCACTCTAGTTTCTTAGACATATCGTGAGTGGATACAAACAAACAAAAAGTGGTTTTCTAAGATCCTAATGCATATTTTCACCTAGTATAGAAACACTAACATGTTTCGTGGGTTAAAAAATATTACAAGTGCTTATTTGAGCTTCTCTTCGCGAGTGGATCTGCACGTAAACTATTAAAAATATTACACGAGCTTATTTGAGCTTCTCTTCGTGGCTTATTTGTGGTCACGTTTTTGTGGATCGAAACAAGTTCAATCTTGCCTGAAACAAGCGTCGAAGTATCGTGTATACAAGTGAATCATTATACGACAAAACCCTTATCCTAAGTCCATAAATTGTTGATATATTGCCGCAAATACGAACGAAGCTGCTTTACAACTCGAACCGAACCCAGTAATTTTTTAAGTTGCAGTCGAAACGAGCAACATTTCATGAGGAAACGATACGAGTGGGAATAAGTTAGAAACGAACGAGTGAAAATACTTAAGATCACCGAACGAGTGGAAAATTTTTGCGCCGAACGCAGTGAAGTCAAGGGAGTCCGAACGATTGCGAAAAATTTTGAACCGAACGAGCTGGAAAAACTTTGTACAACCGAAAGAGTGGATAAATTTTTAATAACGAACGAGTGGAAAACTTAATGGGTTCGACCGACGTGAAACAACTCAAGGATTACCGAACGAAGTGGAATCGAAAAAAATTTTGGAGTCCCGACTTGCCGAACGAGTTTTTTTCTAGATGTGTACCGAAACTACATAACGCCGCTGAGAACAAAACTTACACGTTTTAACTAATTTTCGGTTTTTCGGTTTTGAGTGACGTTAAACGACGGGGCTTAAGACTTACATCATCGTGAGCATAAGGGGAATCCGTGTTGTTTATCTACTGATTATTGTGGTTAAACAAGATCAAATTCGTGGTCAAAAAGAAGTCAATAAAAAAATCAAACCCGAATTATTTTTGTGCATAGGATGTTGAATGTTTTAGTTATTAAGAAGATCTAGGCTTAAGTTAGGCTAATGTGCAACGAGACAATCAAGTTTAAAAAAGGTCAAAAGGGCGAATTGAGGCGAATTTTTAGGTGGGGAAAAACTCCTATACTTCGTCGTTTTGGTTTTGACTTTTGGCAATTTTCATGTTGCGTTTTATTTCTTTAGTTGTTGCGGTTGACATCCTTCTTGTTGCGTTTGACTCATTGCGTTTTGACTCATCTTGCGTTTTGGATCATTGCGTTTTGATCACTGCGTTTTGAATCATGCGTTTTGATCTCATTGCGTTTTTGGCTATAGCGTTTTGGAATCACTGCGTTTTGATCTCATTGCGTTTTGTCATTGGTTGCGTTTTGATAATTGCCTGTTTTGGTCTCACTGCGTTTTTGAACTCATTGTGTTTTGGACATTGGTTGCGTTTGAACTCACGCGTTTGAATCATTGCGTTTTGACATTGGTTGCGTTTTTGGTTCACTGCGTTTTGATTACAGGTTGGCTGTTTTGAAGACACGACTGCGTTTTAGAATAAAAGGTAACTTCTGCCCAATTTTTTGTATCTCATTGCGTATTTTGAATAGAAATCTGTTGTGAAGAAATAGGGTTTTGCAGATAATTGAAAACGGCCATAAATTTTGATCCGGTAAGTTCCGTTTCAGGCCACGTGAACCTTCTCAAATCGAAGTGGAAAAATGAGACGGATCTCGCTATAACCAACTTTAGTTGGTTTTAAGGATTTTCTTAAGGCCCGATAAAGTCGATTACTATGATTTATTAAACATTTTTCAGTTTTTTTGGAAATTTGTGTTACACTTGTTTTTATCTAGCTCTCGGCTCCCTTATCCTATCATTTTGAGGCCGTTTCAGTTTGGTGGCCTAGTTAAACAATATGCTGTATAACACCCTTGCAGAAATTAGTGTTTTAGATAATTAAATCATTGGCCGCTGAGTCCGAATCAATTCATTCATGGTTTTTTCTATTGATTTTGTAAAATCCCGTTAATTCATTTATCGGTTTTAATCATAGACGTGTAAAATCCCATGAACGTGAATTGCATACAAACACCACAAGCAAGAATCAAGACTCATAAAACACAATCAACCATAACAACACACCACAACAAAGCAACAACACTTAATCCCAAAACGATCTGAAAAGATTCACTGAAATGACTTAAATGGTATAGATTTGGATTAAGATGACATGTGATTACGAAGTGGAGGTTTGGTATCCTCTATTTGCATTGAAGTTGGATTTCACAAAGGGTTACTTATTTCATCATCGTTGACTTTCTTCTTTTTTACTAATCGATTGATCACTTGCTACTTGAACGTATACATTTATGATTAAGACTTGGTTTATCTAGTTTCCAGCGTGTCAAGGTGGTGTGGTTGGATGAAGAACCTGACAACTATCACTTAAAGGAGTTTTAGTTGTAGTATCAGTGTCACAAGCAGATGTCGATGGGATAACTTTCAAGAGGGGTGGTTTTTGTACTTCTTATACCCTTTTGATGGAGAAATAAGGGACTTAGAGATTTTCTTCTGCACCGTTTCTTGTCAATTCAACAATAGTGCAAGATTAAGTAACATTTTGGGGGATTTTACTTCAGTTTCAAGTTGGGTATAACGGGTTTACTTCACATGTGATCACAACAATAGCCGACAGAATACGAGGTTGGTAAGTTAGCCAGAGAGTTTAAAGGTTGAGATGTAATCAGCACTTCTCACGGGTATTTTTGTGCTATTCCAAGACAAAGATACTTCACAGTCTAAGCAAAATCTTCAAAGTTCTTCGATGACATTCATTCACAAGACCTTGATTATACCAAGTGTTCTTGATTCTTGCTTCATCTCCTCTACGGTTTCTGAGTTGTCAAGAGGGTTAAGATTCTTTTGTTTATCAAGATTTGTGCTTATGACGTAGAAACTTCTCGAGTATATGGAAGTACAACGACAATGATGCTTTCGAGGTTGCAACCATCATGGGGGAAAATGTGTAGACTTAATTGACTTTGATGTTACCATGTCAACTTCCAGGGGGAAGTAGTGTATACTACTTCACTTAGTATGGTTTGTAAAGTATTCTATAAACGTGAGAAGAACAGTTGCTGATTACTCGCATGCACCCCCGAACGAATATTCACCAAGCCCTAATGATGAGAAGTAGTGGTCGTTTGTGTGGTTTGACTTCTACAAAATTCCGCTGTGCACTTTGATGACAAGTAGAAGATTATTCAAACTACATCAATGTATCAAAATCTGCTCAAGATAGGGATGTTGGTTTTGGGGGATGGTAGCTGATTTAGAAAACTGTGACAAAAAGGTGTCTATGAAGAAAGCTTTTCAAGACATGTTGTATGAGTTGGGGGGAAGTTAATCCCCCACCCCCCCCCCCCCCCCCCCCCCCCCCCCCCCCCCTCCCCCCCCCCTCCCCAATCTCATGCATACTACAATGGTTCCTGTACAAGTAAAGACACAGAAAATCCAAGCTGGAGTACAAGTTTCAAGACAAGGAGTACTCAAAAGACATCTTCAGCTTTGGAAGCGCTTTGGAAGACTTTATGTGTGTTGTATTTGTACCTGATAGGAACATTGTTAGCCTTAAAAAATGGTGACTAATCCGGAATTACATTTATCATTTATAGTCGGGTCGGGTTAGTTTAGCTAGTCGATGTCGGGACTATAAATACCCCCTCCATACTTCCATGGAGGGGTAGAAGTTCACATTTGAAAAGTGTGACTGTGTGTGTTTTTCTCTTTTCTCTTAAACACACACACTCTTCCCATCTTTTCTTTCTTTCCTCTCTAATAAAATGGCTCAACACCTTTTCCATTTTACCATACCTCTGGATCTTGTGTTCTAAGGGTGAATCTTATGTTAACAAAAAGCATCGATCTCATCGTTATCGCCGCCTGGGTCGAAGATCATATCATCAATTGGAGCATCGTGCAAAATCTTTTTCCAATCATTCGTTTTACATTCCATTTCAAATAAATCATCATTCTCTTCGAGAAGTGGTTCATCAGTGAACCCCTCGAGAATGGAAGCAACGCTTATCATAGGAGTAGACGGATCATGGTGAAGTAGAAACTCAATGTCGTCTCCTGGAGCGAGACACTCATCCTCATTAGAATCGGAAAAAGGTGTGACTAGGAAAGTCGACTCATCAAGGTTGGAATCATAAGAATCCTTGCACTCGATGTCCTCTAACATCTCATTAAAAAGAGGATTTACGTCACTAGAGATATATTCGTCGTCAAATTCAAAAAGAGCGTTAGAGAAAGTCACGAAATCATCACGTGGAACGTTGATGGAAGAGAAATTATCACACGAAGGTAAAACGTTCTCACTATCACTCCCGGATGAATCCTCGGACTCTCTTGGGATTGGGACAATTTCCTCAACACGAAAAGTGCTATGGTGCTCGTCCCTGATTATGAGAGAGTATTTGGGTAAGGCGGATGTGATTGCAAAAACCAAAGAAATTTGAGGAATTTTATTCGAATGAAAAATGCTCTCCTTGTGAATAACTTTAAAATTCTTCAAACATGGTGTAATACGAGTTTGACGTTTAGCTGTCGACTCTGCGAGGTTCTTTACTTCTTGCTTTTCCTTATCATCGTCGTCATCCTCCGGTGGAGGTAAGCAAACTAGAGCAGGTTCGTCGGTAAACCTTTCAAGAAGAGATTTGCGAGTCTCAAAAGATTCGAGAATATAATGAAAGTCAGAAAGAGGAGTGGTACTGCCACTCTAGAGATTAACCATTTTAATTGATTCGTTTACATGCTTTTGAGGATGTTTTGACGTGCCATCGACATGAAAAATTATTTGTTCATTTCTGTCCCTTAAAATAAGTTCTCCTTCATATACATCAATTAAAGCTCGACCGGTCCTCAAAAAGGATCTCCCAAGTATGAGAGGAACTCGAGGATCGACTTCAAAATCAACAACAACAAAATCGGAAGGAAAGTGGAACTTTCCCACTTTGACAACAATATCTTCGGCGACTCCTTTAGGATGAGTAATCGATCGATCCGCTAATTCTAAATTCATCCGAGTTGGTGTGAGTTCGGGTAGGGAAAGCTTTTTCCAAATAGAAAGAGGCATAAGATTTATGCTCGCGCCGAGATCGGCCAAGGCGTGACATACATCCATTCCCGGGAAATCACATGGTATAAGCCGGTCTGGTTGATCATAGGATTTGATTCCTAACATAACCACCATATTAACTTCAGAATCATCGTGAATTAAGATGTTGTTTGGTATAAAAGATCGAACCATAAAACCTTTCTTTCTTCAGCACATTGAGTCAATTTAGATCATTATTTAAATACATTTTCTCCCTCACTTATTTTAAATAAAAACACTTAGTCTTTGAAATACGCATGTGATTAAAATTATGTCTTGAAAATTCTGTGGAGGAAATATGAGTCAGCATGAATGGTTTGTAAAATTTTGATAAGGTTTTAGAATACATAAGAATGGTCTTGTGATGTATCCAAGAACATTAAACTTGTTTTTCGAAAAACTCCCCTCAAGAATAGGACCAAATTGAAAATTGTGTCTTTTGAAAACATTGTAGGGTTGGAGTGTTTGAACACATAATTTTGAAAGATTTTGAATTGTCATTGAGAAATTCTTGAAAAATTGTGTTCAACTTTTGAAAAACCACATGTTAGAAGACTTCTCTTCTAAGCTAAGGTAAGCGCCTGAAACTACACTTCCTTTTTCTTGAGCTAAAAAACATGAATGTCTTGCAAGAACAGCTCAAGACGAGAAATGTTTACTTTTCCTCGTTGTGAGGATAGAGTTATAAACCTATCCTTTTTTGAAGTCCGGGTAGTACTGAACATTTGCACATAAGCCATCTAGAAATTGAGAATGACATGTTTTTGAAACTATTGCAACTCTCGCTCGAACTTCATTTACACACCCGTGTCAATGTTAATCGACATTTCTAGGCACGTAAATGTTATCGATTCCAAGAGACATGTCGAGAAGATCTTTTTGGAAAATTTTCTATTTTCTGACTTGTATAATTGTCTTTTTGAAGTTTTATATTTTTGTATTTTGCTTTTCTCAAAAATATGTACATGGTGATGTTTGATGATGATATCAAGCACTCTCATTTGTCAGAACCTTCAGTTCAGCTGGAGTCCAACTTCTCATACCAATCTTCTGACAATATACATAAACGATTCCTCAGGAAGGCTTTCGTAAACATGTCAGCTATTGGTATTCAGTTTGAAAAAATATAATTCAATATTCCATTTTCAACCTGTTCCTTTATGAGTGATACCGAGTATGGATTGCTTTGTCCGTGAGTGTTATACGGGGTTTTGCATGGAATATTGTTTTATGGCTGACTGAGATTCCGCAATACAACGGTATTTTGTTGTAGTTGAAGCCATAATCTTTAAGTTGTGTCCTCATCCACATTACTTGAGCACAACTTGCAGATAACGCCACATACTCTGCCTCTGCTGAATACATTGCAGTGCAGTTTTGTTTCTTTGACATCCAGCTTACAAGTTTACACCAAGGAACTGTATCCCTCCAGAAGTGCTTTTTCGAGTATCAATGCATCCGGCATGATCAGCGTCTGAAAATGCTATTAGTTCAAAGCCAGAATCCTTTGGATACCAAAGTCCCATGTTAATGGTACCCTTTAGGTATTTAAAGATTCTTTTAACCTCCTTGAGGTGCTTTTGTGTTGGTCGTGCTTGATAACGTGCACAATAGCATACTGCTTGCACTAAGTCTGGTCTACTAGATGTCAAGTACATGAGTGACCCGATTTTACTATGATAATCAGATTGGTCTACGGGTTCTCCACTCAAATCTACATCTAGTTTGGGTTTTGTAGCCAATGGTGTACCAATGGAGTGACAATTGTCCATATTATGCTTTTTCAGAATTTCTAAAGCGTACTTGGCCTGATTGATAAAAATACCCTTTGGGGACTGGTGGATTCTGAAGTCCCTAAAAGAATTTTCATCCTCCCCCATTAAGGACATTTCAAATCTACCTGTGCAATTAATTTTTTCAAATCGTTTTTGAATATTTAGGATTTGGGATCCAAAAAGTATGTCATCAACGTAAATAAATTTGCACTCTAGTAGAATATCCTCCCCGTATTTTATCTTGAATAAAGTTGGGTCAATTGTACCTTTAGTAAAGCCTTTGGACATCAGGAAGGTTGATAGTTCATCGTACCAGGCTCTTGGAGCTTGCTTTAATCCATACAAAGCTTTCCTCAGTAGGTAGACTTTTTCTGGATGATCTGGATCAACGAACCCTTCTGGCTGAGCAACATAAACCTCCTCCTTCAGTGGACCATTAAGAAATGCCATTTTCACGTCCATCTGATAGATTGGAAAAGACTTGTGTGCTGCGTGGGCAACAAAAATCCGAACTGCTATCCAAGCGAGCAACTGGAGCAAATGATTCTTCAAAATCAATACCCTCTTCCCCCCCCCCTGAGCATTAACCTTTAGCAACAAGTGCGTACTTTGTTTGCGAATTTACTGTCTGATCTTCATCCTTCTTGTTCTTCCATAACCACTTTAGCTTTATAATCATCTTGCCAAATGGTTTGTCGACTAGTTCCCAGACTACAATCTGTCCAAAGCGATGAAGTTCATCCTGCATTGCTTCGATCCATGCAGAATCAGCCATTGCCTCCTTAATGTTCTTCGGTTCAACAATACTCACCGTGAGTGCGAACATACACATTTCAGGATCTGTGGCAAGCTGTCGTCTTGTTTGAACTGGCATGGATGGATTTCCACGAATTTGTTCTAATGGATGATCTCTGATCCATCGGAAATCATGACTTTGTGGTTGAAATGAATGCACAACGGTATTATCAAGTGTGCGTGAGTGAAGTACTCCACCAATTTCTTGTACCCGTGTACAAAAAGGATTGATAAATTCAGATTCTGAAAAGAAAGAAAAAAATGCATTCGGTGCTTGATCCATTGTTGTTTTCCTCAGCTTGATCGTGTTGTTGGATGTGTGGATTGTAATATCTTCGTGAAGTAAAGGACGAAGAGAAATTTCTAACACCTTGATGTTAATACGAATCTGTCGTTCTCTGCTGATGGAACAACATTTTGTCTTGGGGGCACGGGGCCAGAGTTGTCATAATCTGACGCCTTTTGTCCCTATGAGGAACGAGGCCTGAAGAGACATTTTCAACAGACATCTCTTGTCGTTGTGGTGCGAGGTCTGAACTGTTGTGATCAGACATCATTTCTTTGATTTCATCAAACTTGATATGAAATTGGTCAATATGAATCACATGAGATTCCAGATAAATCACATGAGATTCAATATGAATCTCATGAGATTCCACATGAATCATTTGAGATTCCATAGAAATCATCTTATCCAGATTTTCCCCATCTCTAGTTATGTAACAAATGCAACCAAAGATGTGAAGATGTTTTATTGAAGGTTTCCTGTCATTAATGATGTGATACGCCGTCTTTCCATGAGTCGATATGATGATTGATCTGTTCTGAGTATAGCATGCGGTTGCAACTGCTTCAGCCCAAAATGATAATGGAAGCTTAGAAGCTGAAAGCATTGTTCGAGTAGCCTCAACAAGTGTACGGTTCCTTTTTTTGACAACACAGTTTTGTTCAGGTGTTTGAGGAGTAGAAGTTTGATGTTCAATGCCTTGATCTTTAAAATAAGCATGGAGTGTCTTGTTTAAGAACTCAGTTCCTTTGTCAGTACGGACAGTAATAACTTGAGCTTGAAGATTGCGTTGAATCATCATAATAAAGTCTTTGAGAACTTCTGGTGTTTCATCCTTGGATCATAAAAAAATAGTCCAATTGTATCTTGAATAGTCATCAACAATCACCAGAATATATTTCTTCCAATTTATGCTTGCAACCCGCATTGGACCACATAAGTCCATATGAATCAAATTTAGCCTTCCTTTAGTACTTGGAGCAGCTTTTGTTTTGAATGAACTTCTTTTTGCTTTACTCATTTCATAAGATGAACATAGTTGGTCCTTGACATATTTCAACTTAGGTAAGCCAGTCACAACATCTTTCTTTGAGAGTAAGTTGATGTAATCAAAGTTAAGATGAGAAAGTCTTCGATGCCATAACCATGCTTGAGTTGGTGAAGCTTTAGCCATGAAATAGATTAGAGTTGATGAAGTTGTTTCTTAAAGAGATATTATGTAGAGATCAGATCCATAATTACCAGTTAGTAAATTGTTTTCCTGAAGATCTCTCACATAACAAGTAGATTTCCTGAAAGCAACCTCCAAATTTGCATCACAGAAGTGACCAACCGAGAAAAGATTATGATTGAGGCCTTTGACGTAATAAACCCGTTTGATCGTGACATTTCCTTGATTTAGATCTCCATAACCAAGAATTGGAGCAAATTGATCATTTCCAAAACGAATAGTACCCAGAAATTTCTCAACAAAATTACACAACAGCTTGAGATTGCCCGTCATGTGCTTTGTGCATCTAGAGCCAACAATGAATAGGATGAGTTGTACAATCTGCAAGAGAATGAGAAGACCATGGAACCTTTGACAAATTGGAGCCTAAGGATTTGGATATCAGCAAGACATTAGTAACCCTAGAGACTCTGTCTATAGTAGGACTAATACTTATTGATACATCCTTTTTTCCTATTTTAGGCATCCATATCTTTTTGGTCTTAGGTGTCTTTTGTGTCCATTTGAATTATTATGGACATTTCTTTTCTATCCACCATTTCCATGCCTGATTTGTATCCTCATACAACTGCTTAAAGTAACTCTTAGATTTCTGAATAGTGGTATCTGATGCAACTGTTTTCTTATGGGGTGTTGCAATAGATTTGTTCGCTTTTTTCTTAGGTTTACTATCACTAATAGGCACTACATTAGGCTTCTTAGTTCTAACATTCACGCCATTCATGTATTTAGAAACACAAGCATCGTGATTAAAATTAAACACACACTTTCCACATTCAACACAAATAGCATTCACTTTTGAAGTTACTGTCATTACACACAGTTACTGATTTTTTTTCTTTGAAATACTAGTAATCCTACGGTGGTCTTCTACTTCCTTCTTTGTAAACTTCACTTGACTATTGTTTGGCACG
>BQNB010129061.1:1956-19179 GCA_026074375.1 Tanacetum coccineum
ATTCTCATATAAAAGAAGTCATGTCTTATCAGGTTACATCAAGCCTAAGGTCAAATGTTGAATGAAATATCCTGAAATGAAATTTTTTGTTTATCATCTTATTCAAGAGATAAAAATATAGTTTAAAATGAAGACTGCAGAGTCTCCATTTGATATGTTGTTTAATTCTATCGGGTGCAATTAATGTTCTCCTGTGCCTTTTTTGTAGAATCAAGAAATCTTGGTTCTGGGACAGCAGTTCTTAACTGAACTGAGAGATAAAATGTATTGCTTGAGTGACGAGATCATGAAGACAGCCAATAAGTATGATCCATCTGGATATTTCCTCATAGAAGTAATCTACTAAACCTCGTCTTTGTTCAGACATGCTTTTTTGTTAGTTGCTCACCCGTATTTGTTAATAATGTTTGTAGGATATATTTTACAATGATCTAAGGGAAGCCGGTGCTATAGACTACAGTAAACCCATACTTGATTTGGCTTTAGAGTCCCTCTACAAAAGACTCACAGGAAAAGTGGGAGTGTATCACATCTGTTCACTTCTGGATTTCTCGAAAGAAAAGGAATTTCTAGGCAGTGGAAGTGGACCACAAATGCCTCAATTTAAAGCTCGTTTAATGCAGAAAACACGTTTTTGTGACATAAATTTTCGACTTGGGGCAGGGTATCTATACTGTCATCAGGTACGGGTCCTATTTTTACAGTATTAGTCCTATTTTTACATTTTTTAGTTTACTGGTTGAGAACTTGAGATTGTCATGTTTAGTTTTAGAGTAATGTTCCCAAAAAAAGAAAAAAAAATCAACCTAGGTTGGTTAGTTGGTGAAATTTTTCGGGGTTGCAATTTCAATCTATTTACATATGAATGGGTCAATTCTGGTTATACATTTTCTTTAATGGGTCAAACGGGTGAACAATTAACTAGAAATAAAACGGGTCAAAGTCACCCTTTCTGCCACCTCTCCTTCAAAAGATGATGAATACTATATACATACTTCCCCTAACTCCTCGCCTATCTTAATAATCTCCCTCCACACCCTCCCCCATCATGCAACTTTGAGCTGGCGACCTCGAATTCAAGACTTGGCAATATCAATATTTGTCTCTTTTCTGAAAATATATAATACTGCTTTGTCTTCTTTATAGGTTTTTTATTCTTGTTGCATGATTTGTGAGATTACTTTTCTCTTCACTTTTTAAGAGCTATTTCAACAGCTCAGCTGAGAAATTTCGTCTCCTTGTTGATAGATGTTCTTTGATCCTTTTTGTCAATTTTATATAAATTTTATAACCTTTAATAGGTTTTAAAAAAAATAATTTAAAAGTGGATTCTAAGAAATTTGGACCAATACATGAGTTCCTGCATAGCTAATCATATATGCTTGTTGTGACAGGCAGGGCGAGTGGCAAGCATCTTATGTTGATTAAGACATAGATAATACCATCCAGAGGATGATACAGAATCGAGTCTGCTTATCCTAATTTTTTCCAATCAAAATTGCGTTTTCAGAAAGTGGTTCATGCGCTAAGTTTTCAAAGCAGTAAAAGTGGACCGCGACGGATGACAAGCTGGCCTCCAGAGAATCCTTGTTTAATTCTGTGATGTTGCTATTACATGCTTCATTATAAAGATGATCAACTCATGTATGAGAGTTTACATGCTTTCGATTACATTCATTGATTAGTTTAAGGCACTTTACTGGAGGGACTTATTAGACCACATAAGTTTGTGCGCCAACATTGTTTGTTGCAAACCTTGATTCTGTGGCAAGTTTTCACTTTTGTTATATGAGCTCTATGTATAAATAGTAATCCTAAGGCAATGATGAAAAGCGTCTTAAATATTTTGCTGAAAGTTGTTGAATGTTTTGTGGCACTGGTAATTGACTGCGTTGGTTTAGTTACATGTTTACCCTCATTCTCTGCTAGTTTCCAGTACAGGTCAGCTATAAAACTTTAATTTATTTGTTTTACTTCTATGTGATCTAGTCCAATTTGACGAATCATATTAGTTTTAGTTTAGTTATTTTATGAATAAATGACATAATAGTTATCTCATGTTTTTCTTTGACTATTTTTTGTCACAAGACAAAGTGAGCATGCCTCACATTATTCCAACGACCTATGTTCTTAATTGAATAACTATGCAAATTTGAATACTTTGAATTATAAGGTATTTTACTCTTGATTTAAGCTTTGTGAATCTATAGTTTGGTCTTTTGTGTGCATTTTTTCTGCATTATTTGATGGTCTTCTGCAAACTGAACAATAATATAATACTAATAAAAATTGTTTTCTTCGTATAACAAATTTATCTCTAAAACTTAAAGCTTGTTTATGAGTACCTTAAAAGCTAATTCTAGTTTGAAACTAATTATTTCAGCAAACAAATTTCTTCATAGTAAGTTTAGATTTACTTGCAAAACTAAGTATCATCATCATATTAATATACAAACACTTGTATTATAATCATAAATTAACGTCCATGTTTACAGACTTGAAAACTGATATACATTACAAGCAAAGAACAACTTAGCAAAAAAAAAACAATTTTTGGTTCATAGCTAAGGTAATATTCAATACAATGAGATCGATTCCGTTACAAGGCTTAAGCTTATCTTTAATTGCTACGTATCCCCTTACGACAGCGCTAGCAATTAGGACGACGCTGCCAATGAAAAATACAGAGCACTCGTTATAGTCTTCGTTCTCAAGACCTTTCTAACCAATATTCTCCACATTATATCGTCTTTTTTCTTTTGTCTCCTAGTATTTTCCTTTAAGTTCCTGTAACAACAAAATTCATTAAATTTAGTATGCTGAATTACTGATTCACATATAAATCACCATATATAGTGATTACAGATAATGATGTGTTTTATCACATGTAAATTTGTTCCTTATATTGAAGCGTATCACTTTTAGATACTGTTCAGATATTGTTTAGGATTATGAGGCGGAACCAGTCCTAGGGCAGGTTTCCACAACATAAGTCCATTTGTGGCATATTCTATCGTGAGTGTGACACTCGCTAATCCTGCAACTTCCATTGCAGTGGCGTTTGAATGTATTTGATGTTTGTATATTATATTTACAATGAAATAGTGAAGGATAATAAGACACGATCCGTACTTGCATAAAGGAACTCTACAAACGTTTGGATCTACACAAAGGCGTGCGTGTAACTCCAAGAGTTGCCACATTCGTTTGCAATGAACACAACCACCAGGTACTCTTAACTTGCATCCAGCAAAATGGCGAACGAGTGATTCTAACCCTTTGCAAGCCTCGTACTCACAAGGCTCTTGATGCTCATTCAATACCTTGTCGTATGGACCAATTGTCCTACAACCATCTCTACATATATGAACAAGGGGCTTCCCATTGCCTTCGTATAATTGTAGATATACCTTCCTCTCTTTGGCCTTCTTCAACTTTTTACATTTTGCCTCTGCAAAGAATTGTTATCAACATATCTTAACCAAATATAACAAATCTTATTGATTATCAAATGAATAACCAAATTAAGGAGACAACAAATACAATTACAATTGGCTTCGTAGGCTATGGTGCAAGAAGTTCCTTTTCAAGAATAGGAAGACTACTCTTTCATGGCCTTCCATCCTTCGGACAAAGATGCTGCTTTAAAGTTCTTTAAAATCAACCGATGACAAATAATACTAAGTCGTGGGACATCACATAGCAACGCCAGCTGAAATACATCTACAACGTTGTCGACATTCAAGTATTTAGTTTCTAGCTGATATTGACACTCTCTTTTCAAACGTGGTACCACGAAAGAATGCGAAAGAACCAACAAAGACATGACATGTTCTTCCATTTGATCCTCTTCATAACTGCATCAAACGATCATAGCTATATTCCAATCAAGCAAAGATAGAGATAAAACAGGATGTCTGTTAGGAACAAAAGATTACCAAAAGAAGAGTACAAAAAATCGATGAAACACGAACAGCACTGGTGGAACCCCTCGTATATGAACGATAAACCGTTTGCTTCACTAATGTCCTCATAAACATACCTCTCAAAACAGGTGAAGCCAACCCCTATCAAAACATTTTGACCCCATCATTTTACGAAACAATAATAAAAATCAAACAAAAAACACGAAATGAATGTTATACACAAGTAAGAAAATGATCAAACTTACAAGAATGCTAGAATGAGCATAGATAATGTCATCACTACTTGTAAGGATCGAAACATCAGCTCTATAAGCATCGTCAAACAAACGATCCCATGATTCCGTCGTGGATGCAGATGCACAACAGCTCCTCCGCCGCAACACGGCCATGCTTCGTCTGGCCGTTGTTGGTAATGGCGGAGGAATTGGTGCATCTCTTTTAACTACCATTTGAATACTTTCCTCGTAAATACAGCTTCCCATGACTTGTTTCCTCTTTAGATCCAAACCTCTAAATCCTTCTGTCATATCATTTATCAATAATGTCTTAGATTCTTCTAGCTAGACATTATTAATCATCATATTTTGTATTATACTATAACTAAACTATAAATTAAAACCAAATAGATCATGCACCTCACATGATTGCTTATCATATAAATCCAGAAATAAAAGTTACTAACATGTTTACGGATATATATTTTTCCTAGCACGTAATTTTTTTTCTTTGATAAACGTAGTTTTATTTAGTCAGCATTGCCGGTTATCAACATATTTACATAATGTAATTTCACCTTTAACGCACCTTATATAACTGGATTGGAGAATAATGGATAAACAATCTAGAGAATTATTTGTCAATCACGTTTTGATGTTTTTATTTTTGTGAAACCGAAAAACTGAACCTAAATCTCGTCAATCTGTATATAGATTACGACTATTTAATGATTTAACCAATTGTTACAAGGTGTTAAACAGCTCAACCACCGTCGTCCTCCGCCGCGATCCGCCACCAATGAATATACTTGTAACAATCGGTTTTGTGATATTTTGATTAATGGAGAGAAAATTTCGAATGGTTTATAAGAAAATGTGTTTTAATAAAAAAAAATCTAGAGACATATAGTTGGTGAGATGAGATGATTTTGTTTTTTTGTCAGCAACACTATAACGGAATACAAGGTTAAAAAAACGTGCGATTATGTTATAATAACATCTGACGTGGATCAATTAGTCCACGCGCTTATCCGCGGTTTGGTTTCCCATGTGTTTTCAGGGTTTTATTTTGCTCCCTTCGACTACTTTAGTTTTGGAAAAAACTTCCCTAAAGTATTAGGACATGGCAACAAACTAAACACTTGTAATAATTTATTCCAAAGGTATTATCAATTACTATATGTTTACACATTTATAATTGCACACAAACAACAACAACATATACTCAATCCCATCGTAGCAGAGTAGGGGGAGGTCATATGTAGACATATCATACCCCTACTTTCGAGTAAACCCGAAATTAAAAAGACTGCTTCTAGAAAGGTATTCGACAAGTAAAAATGTGCTAGTGAAGGAAAACATGTGCATGTGTGAGAGTGAGAAAAGCACAAATAAGAGGACATAAGGACAAAAGGCAAAAACACACCTACAAGCAAACAAAGCAAAAAATAAACAATCATAAAAGCACATATGTTAATGCATAAAAAGGTAAGAGAAAAACAAACCAGAAAAACCGTAAGGTATAAAAGCATAAACGAAAAATAAACATAAACATACATGCATAAAAGCATCAACACATTTATAATTGCATCAATGAGTTAAAGGTACTTTTTAATTTACCCAATAAAATTTACCCAATACAATCGTGGTAGTGATAAAGAGCCTGGGCCCGATGGCTTCACCTTTGGATTCATCAAACGATTCTGGGTCTTCTTAAATATGATATCAAGACGTTCGTTTCCACATTCTTTGATTCTAAAAAGATGCCGGTGGGTTCTAATTCTTCCTTTATCACTCTTATCCCGAAAGTTAGTAACCCTATCCATGTTAAAGATTACCGTCCTATTTCCTTTATTAATATAAAATCATAGCTAAAATTTTAGCTAATCGATTGGCCAAAATGGTGGATAAAATTGTTAACCCCGAGCAATCCGCATTTATTTCCGGTCGTGAAATTATGGATGGTCCTCTTATGCTTCGTGAGATGATTGATTGGTACAAAAAATGGGGGAAATATGCTCATTTTTAAAGTTGATTTCAAAAAAGCCTTTGATTCGGTCAGTTGGAAATATCTTGATTTCGCTCTCCATAATCTTGGATTTGGTATACTTGGAGGTCTTGGATTAAAGCTTGTTTAGAATCCTCTAGGACTTCTATCTTGGTTAATGGGAGTCCCACGTCTGAATTTTTGGTTAAACGTGGTTTAAGGCAAGGAGATCTTCTGTCGCCCTTTTTATTCGTCCTTGTTATGGAAGGGCTTCACGCGGCTCTTATGGAAGCGACACACTCTGGTTTGATTCGTGGTATCAATATTGGTTCTTCTAATATTATCTTATCTCACATATTTTATGCATATGATGTTGTTATTACTATGGAATGGAGCTCTCTCGATATGGATAATATTATTCATGTTCTTTAGGTTTTTTATCTTGCCTTGGGTCTTAAAATCAACATTCAGAAGTCCAATGTCTATGAAGTTGGTGTTTCTGATAATGAGGTGAGCATTATGGCTAATAATACTGGGTGTACTTCGGGATCCTTTCTATTCGTTTACCTTGGGTTACCTTTTGGGGCTAATATGAATCTCACTGTTAATTGGAAGATTCTTCTTGATCGATTTGATGCTAGATTGTCTAAATGGAAAGCTAATCTTCTCTCTATTGGAGGTCGTACTACTTTAATTAAATCTGTTTTGGCTTTGTTAGAAAAAAACGGGCTTCATTCTTTTGGGGTAGTACTCAAGATTCTCGTAAGGTTGCTTGGGTTAAATGGCCGTCTGTCTTAGCTTCTTTCGACAAAGGAGGTATTGGCATCGGGAGTTTGAAATCCTTTAACTCAGCCCTCCTTCAAAAATGGCGATGGAGAATGACGTGTAATGATAAAGCTCTTTGGGTTAAAGTTATTAAATAACTTCATGGTCAAGAAGGTGATTTTGGGCTCCATAATAATGGTTTAAATGGTATTTGGACTAAGGTTGTCGGATCCTCTAACTATCTTCATTCGAACGACATTCTTCCCAGTGACTCTATTCGTTTCCGGGTTGGTAATGGTACTTCGATTCGCTTTTGGAAAGACCTTTGGACCGAAAATGTGCCTCTATACCTTCGCTATGATAGATTTTTCCGTCTCGATCAAGACAAAGATTGCCTCATATCTGATCGTTTCATCAACAACCAGTGGGTTTGGAATTGGTCCCGACCTACTTTGAGGGCTCGTAATTTCGGTTACCTCAATGATCTCCTCAGCGAGATCAACCACATCGTTCTCTCTTCTGATGCGGATGCTTGACTCTGGTCCATAGCTTATGACGGTGTTTTTACAGGTAGCTTCACTCGACGTCACATTGACACTTATCTTTTACCTTCTATGGATAATCCGACGCAATGGAACAAAACACTTCCACGTAAGGTTAACATATTTATGTGGCATTTTATGCTTGATCGTCTTCCCCATAGACATAACCTTTCTTCTCGTGGTATTGACATCCCATCGATTTCGTGTCCTTCATGTAATGGCAATGTGGAATCTGCTATCCACATCTTCTTTGAGTGCACAATTGCTAGGGATATTTGGATTGCTATTCGTAATTGGTGCGACATCTCGTTTCCTATTTTTACATCGATTGAACACATGAAGGATTGGTTTGGTTCTTGGCAAGCTTCTAAAGAAAAGACTCGTCGTTTATCTGTCATTTTCACCTCCTCTCTCTGGTGGCTTTGGAAGTATCGTAATAGTGTTTTGTTTTGCCAAAGTCCGATTAAGAGAAGCGTGATTCACGATAATATTCGATCCTCCTCCTTCACTTGGCTTCATCATAGAGGTCGTATGGTTTATAATTGGGTTGATTGGCTCAAATCTCCTTTGTTGGTTTCGAGTAGTGGTTCGAGTTGATGATCTTCCTCGCCTTCTGTTGGTTGTTTCATGCTGCTCTAGGAGTTTGGATCTTTATGTTTTTATTACATAGTTTATTTTTTCGTTTCCTCGAGACTTGTTTGGGTCTGCATCTAAAACACCCCGGAGTGAAAACCGGTGGTTCGGCCTCCGTGAGTGGAGATTTTTCTCTTGTCTTGGTTTGCTGTAACTAGCAAGAGTTTTTTCATCCTATTTGCAGTCCTCGCAGTTAAAGTTCTCGAGAGGATCTAGATTGTGTTTTTTGTTGTATTTCTAGTCTTGTATTTGTTATATTCAGCTCCTAGTGCCTTGCTAGTAGCTTTTTAATTACATCATCAGCCGTTAAAAAAAAATAACGATCATTATGACACTAGCAATCTGAAAGATGATGACATATGAATAATTATAATTATGTAACTTGATAGATATCTGACCTTATATATTTTGTTATCTATGACACTCTACCTCCTACTCATATACACATCATTCCTCATGTTGGGCCCTACGTTCTTCGTCTTGTCCAATTTACTCTTTCTACGATTGCTGTTTGTTTCTTTTCAAACGACTCTAAACGAATATGAACCGTGCGTTAAAATGTTCACTTACGTGCATTTAGTTATTAAATGAACGAACATGATTTTTTTTATGTCTGTTTAGTTAAATGAACGAACATGAACAAGAGTATAATTACTTTTATTTATTTTTCATAAACATTTGATTATACATTCGTTAATATTTGTTTATGTTTGTTTATTTGTTTATGGTTGTATATTGTATATATTTTTATTATATCTATACTATTATATAAAACATTTACAATGTGCGTCCCATTAAAAATTAAGATAAGGAGGTGCAATCTTGGTCATCCATCTTATTTTAGAAAATCACATCATAGAGTGACATGTTTCACTTCTTAATTAAAAAATAACTTTTATTTTCAATTTGACATATCTTTTTATCTATTTATTTTTTTTATGATTTAGTTTCACCGTATTTTCTAAAATTTCGTGATCTTTAATTCAACATCCATTTTGATATATTTTTATAAATTTTTAGCTTTTCACATTTTTAGTGGGTTTATTTTGATTTTTTTAACAACTTTAACTTTAATTTGAATACAAATTTGATTCGTAAAAGATATATACTTTTGGAGACAATGTTTGATGGGTAAGAGAGTGTGTGAGTCTTTATACAAGCGAGAATGATGTTAATATGATGTTGCGGGAAAGCTACGAAAACCCAAACAAACGAATTCTCTAAGCGGGTAGGGAATTGCGGAGCAAGTTGGATTAGTAATTTTTATCGCCGTCGCTATGCGCGGGTATCCAACTAGTACTTTAAAATGAGCGAACTTAAACAAATAAACACGCATATACCACACAATATTTTATACTATGTATATTTTTTATTTGTCTTCATACATTCATTTATATTCGTTTAATCTCTTAATAAATGAATATAAACGAACGAGAACAACCTCATTCTTTAACGAACGAACATGAATAAGAAAATTCGCCTGTTCAAGCGCTCGTGTCCTTTCATTTGTCCAGTTACAATTAAACGAACGAACATGAATAAGGCTCCGTTCGTGTTTGTCCGGTTCGTGTACAACTCTACTTCAAAGTGATCACTACTTTTACAGAAAGGAATAAAACGCGGTCTAGTAATGTGTATTATCTAGGAGAGAAACGCAATATATATATTTCTAGTAACTTTTCTGAATGATACGAATTGAAGTACATATTTCTCAGTATGTGTATTATAGCGCAATCACATATCAATATGTTGATAGACTTAATTAATTAGCCACAACTGAAAGAGTTAAAGGCATTCGTAGCCTTTGAGTAAGCAACTAACTGGTTCTCTTCTTAAGGGAAAGGCGTTTATATATATATATATATATTAAAATTAGCACTAGCGGAGAATGATATATACATGAAGTGTTACAAGACCACTAACTAGTTATTGATATGTCTTTGTTTACGAAAAAACTACAAGATTCATATAAAACGAAAAACTATATATGTATAGTAGCAGGGTCATATCGGCCAGCCCATTGTTTCGATACGTATACAAGCTATCTAGAGTGGTGGCTCAAGGGTAAGGCAAGTAAAGTTATGGTTTTAGGCCTCCAACTTTTAAGGCCCCGTATTTCGTAGAACCTTGTATATATATAACGTTAGTCATATGTTTTTTTGCCGCCATCTATAAAAATCTAATTATTCAAGGCCCCAATTTAATAAATGTTAAATAATCAAAGTTTTGGGTTTTTATGTTTATACTTTTCTTTTTTTAAGCCTACGAGTTGTAGAAATTTAAACCTAAATATATATTAAGTATATAAATGACCCATTTTTACATGAAAATAAGCAAAAGTAATATTTAATTCGTGTGATAACAACCATTTACCATTTAAATCAATTGACATTTAATTTTTCACAAAATCTAATTATCAAGGCCCCAATTTAATAAATGTTAAATAATCAAAGTTTTGGGCTTTTATGTTTATACTTTTCATTTTTTAAGCCTTCGAGTTGTAGAAATTTAAGCCTAAATATATATTAAGTATATAAATGACCCATTTTTGCATGAAAATAAGCAAAGGTAATATTAAATTCGTGTGATAACAACCATTTACCATTTACATAAATCAATTGATATTTAATTTTTCACACCCACAAACATACTTTCATTGCAATTTTATCTCATCTACTCATGTATCATTCTTCAATCAGAAGTTGCTTTTAAGGATGCTTTAGTTTTCGCTAAAGAAAGTGAATATGAAACGAAAATTTGAAAGAAAAACGAGCTATTTGTAGAAAGATGTTGACAATGAAACTATAAAAACCGGCGAAGAGACTTTTAGAACCAGTTACTTTGTTTATTTCTTATACATTGTGGTTCAAGCTACTAGAAAGAAAATTTGACCGATTTAGATTGTATGAATGTATCTTTAATCTACTATCTAGCATCAAAAAATTTAAATCGCTAGATGATAACAAGCTAAAAAGATAGTCGTTTGAACCTTGAAAGTTATTTAAGCCATATTATAACAATTCTTTAAGCCATATTATAACAATTCTTATTAATGGTATAGATTTATTTTTGAACCAAAAGTTTTGAGAGAAATTATACATGTAAAAAATGTTACACCGATTATTAATGATAAACTCTAAATGTAATACTTATAGGGTGTATTTATTAAATGTTAACAATTTCGGTAACAATTATTTAGTAGAAAGAAGCATTTTAAAACTAAAGTTAATTACTGTAAAAGTTTATCAACGATCGAAAGTAATCACAACACACACACACCCACACACACACACACAACACACACACACACCCACACACACAACACATATAATAAATATATATATATATATAATATATATATATATATATATATATAATATATATATATAGAGAGAGTTAGGATCAAATAAGAAAGTTTTTTAAAATAAGCAAAGGATAAGAAAGCAACTATAATCGCTATCCGAGATGCACCGACTTAAATTAGATGGCAATCTCAATAATCTTGTTGCCATATAGACGCATGATAATGTGTTTTCTAGCTTTTAATTAGATTGCAATACTTATATTAGATGCATTTTATTTTTCTCTTGTATTTGTTCACTCTGCAATGTTCCAACATCATGAAAATCATTTGCACCATCTACACATAAATTAACTTTCAAAACGCAAAATGGTGCATGCATAACAATAGAGAATCATATAATGCAAGGTCGTTGCCTCCTTAAAATTTTGGTTTTTAGTCCCTTCTCACCACTTCTTATTTTATTTACATCTCACTGGAACTTACAAACAATATATATATATATATATATAATATAAATATATATGATATATATATATAACTATATATAATAATATCTGAATAATCAATTGAAAATGAATATTAAAGAAATATAAATTTCGAAAAAACTAACAAAACTTTTTACATAAAACTTAAAAAAAGTACAATTATACAATGATTTTTTAGTCAATAACTTTTGACAAAAAAGCCATGTCTTAAACCGCACGACAAAATTGAGCCGCCTAAACTAGCAAATCTTCTTAGAAAATTACTCCATCTTGCTGATCGTATCATCAATAATATAGGAAGCATCTTAGGTAGGTCTCATTATGCAGGTAATATGCTGATTGACTTTTTTTTTTGTAATAGTATTCTATGAATACACAGTCATATACACGGCATGCCTAGCATGCAAACATGCATGGGACGTACATGACCAAACAAAATCAAGTGGGGCTAATCAACCTTATTAAATAAAGCAGGCTAACTCACCCTCCCAAGATATTTACAACAGTCACAGGAGAAGTAAATCACGTAAAACACTAGAAACACAATGCTTATTGGCTTGATCGAAACGTCTGATGTTCAACTAATTAATGTCCTCGACCGATAAATTTACTAAAGCGACCTAAGAAGTGAGCTAAGGACCAAATGTAATAAGGCTTGCTTCGTAGGTCTTAAATTACAATATCGTTTGTTTTCATAACTTATATACTGTATATAAGAAAGTATAATTATGTTTAGGTCTTCAAAGTTAATATCAATATCACTTTTAAAATAATCAGGGACACACTCAAAACCTAAGTTAAGCGTCACAGCCTGTGACGCTTAAAAACCGGGTCACGGTTCAACCAGGTTTTCTGGCCAAAACCGGTTTTTAAAAACCGGTTTTTAAAATGACCCGGCCGAGCCACCGGGTCACGATTCAACCGGTTTAACCGGGTTTTCCGGCCAAAACCGGCTTCCGGTCACCCGACCGATTCACGGTTCAACCGGCCGGGTCAACCCGGGTTTCAAAACATTCACAGGTGTCCCGTAATTCTTTCTAGTTATTCCGTCCCCGAAAATAATGTGTAAAGTATATATTTAGAAAATTATGTATTAGATAAGAGGTTACATAAAAGGAAAAAGAGCATTGCTAAAACGTTCTACAAAATCATCCTACACACAATCATATAATATACATTTTTACACTTTAAATTTCAAACCGTCAGTTCTGCCGCTTGTTAGGATCTGTATATAAAAAGATTAGTATGAAGGTTTTGTTGGAAGAATTAGCATTTTTTGAAAGGAAAATGTGAGTGCATGACAGCCGAAAAACAACAAGAAACATATATAGAAAGTGTTATCGGAACAGCTTAATATGATAATGTCTTCTTTTAGTTTCAGACATCACCAGTTTGCACTTTATCATAAAACCAATTCGGCGTTTACATCAAATGTTGTTTTTAGCAGTACTACAACATGGCTACAACAAGTAAAATTAGCTGTTTTCTAACTATCTGATTCATTTAGGAAAGAATACAAACGCGTATCAGAAATCGACTGCAATTTTATGTTTCATAGTGTAAAAACATAACATAATTAACTTTTGATGAGACGAACAACTCAAATTGATTACTATAAGTTCACGATGTTTGATATATTTGTCAAGGTAGCTCAACAAAACACACATGAGTTCTGCTGTCGATAACAGGCGATTTTATGAGATTTACATCTATTTTTTTGGGTAAAGTTATGAGATTTACATCTAAACAAGTGGTAAAAATGAAATAATGTATTTTTGGAAATGCTCCAAATTTGAAGGGTTTTTTTTTTTTACTTCTAAATAACTATTAACCTTACAAGAATAACCAGTAAATTTAGCGCATCTCACGAACCTTATTGACCAACACCCCACAAAACCATATATTTCCTTTATTTTCAATGGTCAATACATGATACTTTCATAGACTAATCCGAATATCAAGCGGGTCGGGTCATTAAATCCTTCACTAACCCATAAACATTTTCTACCTATAAATGTCCTGAACATGACCATAAACACCTTTCATAAAAGATAGCCATTCTCTTGGGCAAAATTAATAAGTGTATCATTTGTTTACACATCGCTTTTGGCTAAAAAGCGATCTTGCCTTTGGCCCGAGGCAAGATCACTTTATAGTTATTAAGCGACCCGCCCACACGCCCATCATGGCAATGGTTAACAAAAACATTTCTTCTAAAATTCTTAGATCTCTCGTTCGTCGTACCAATTCAGCCTCAACCATCACCACCTCTCGTTACCATCGAGCAAATAAATCATCCCTTAATGCCACAACATCTAACGACTTCTCAACATCACCACACCCCGTTTCTAACAACACAAACATCGTCACTGATAATGACAATGACGAAATATATAACTTTGAGGACACCAAGGCTTTGTTTGCCTCAGTTTCCACAGGGAAACTTTTGCATTCTGCAGCCACATTGAACGCGTCTGCTTTTGAGCCAATGGTGGATTTGAGCATTTGGGTTATGAATTCCAGGTTGATGGAATTTAGGTTGTTTCGTGACGTGGTTATGAGTACGATTAAATACACAGCGTACGATCATTTTGTGGCAGGTGGTGACACTGTTGAAACGGGTAAGACGGTGTTGAAGTTGTACGATTCAGGGTTGAGAGGCATGTTGGACTATGGGTTGGAACATGCAACTGATAATGATTCTTGTGATGAAGCTACTTATCAGCTCATTAAAACCGCTGAATCTACCCGTTTTCTTCCTCCTACTTCTGTAAGTTTTTCTCTTTTAAAGATATAGACCTAAAATCATAAAATGACATAAAAAAAACTACCCGTTTTCATGCTTGATCGTTATTCGGCCCATTCACATGCTATAGTACATTAAATCATACAACCTTTTCAATTATTTTGTTTGAACGAGCTATAGTACTATTAAATGAAGTTATTTTCGTGACTATAACTAATAAGTTATTTTTCATAAACTCTTCTTAATATGGTTTAAGGTTAACTCGGCCTTATCTGGCCCGTTTTGACCCGTACAAAAAATGACTCATTTGAATCACATGCCCAACCTACTTAAACCACTCACCTGGTAATTTCTAAGGCATGTAAGAAGATGCATAATGTTTATGTTTTAAAATGGGCGTAGGAGAATTGATTAACGGTTCGAAATAGTAGAATTCCATGTGAGAAGATGACAATATTAGCTAACTTTTATGTTTATAACAAGAACGGATATCTAATATGTACTAAATGTATGGGAAACAGGTAAGTTTTGTGGCTGTGAAGGTTACGGCAGTCTGCCCAGTGTATCTTCTAAGGAGAGTGAGCGATCTTCTTCGATGGGAATACAAGAATTCGTCTTTCAAGCTTCCGTGGAAGCAACAAACTTTACCAATATTTTCCGAAAACAGTCCATTTTACCATACATTACAACAACCTAACCTTTGATGCTGAGGAAGAACAAAGATCTCAAAATTAGTCATATGAGATTAATGAGATTTGTGAAAAAAGCTTTGAAAGCAATGTCCCTGTTGTTATTGACGTTGAGGACACTTCGATCCAGCCTGCTATTGATTACATGACATATTGGGCTTCAATTAAGTATAACGAGCCCCAAAGAGCGATACTTTATGGTACCATCCAAGCTTACTTGAAGGATGCTGGTGACAGGATGGCTTTGACCAAAAAGGCTGGTGACAAAATGGGGCTGCCACTCGGATTTAAGTTTGTTCGTGGGGATTATATGTCGAGTGAAAGGAAGTTGGCTCAGTCACTTGGTGTTGAGTCCCCTATCCACGATACTATCGATGATGCACACAATTGTTACAATGGTAGTGCTAGATACATGCTTGATCAAGTTTCTAGTGGACATGGTGGAATCATACTTGCCACTCATAATCTTGATTCAGGTAAATATAAACTAATAGTTTCTTTGCTACAATATCACTAAAACAATAATTAAAAGATTCAAGATTTTGGACACCTTTTTATTAGCAGGATTTGTGTTTTTCATAACAATTTTCCTTGTGGGAAATAACAAAAAGATTCAAGATTTTGATTCGCCATTAATTGTATAACAGCAAGGCTAGCGGCACTAAAAGCGCGTGAACGTTGGGAAGGCTTTTACAATCATTATTTAAATGCCTAGAAGAAATGAGAGGGATCCCAATAAATTTAACCGAAAGACTACCTTCAGAACATGGCATAATGCTCAGAATTGGCTCTGGGTTGGAGAAGCTTTCATCTCGGACTTATGCGATGAAGGTAGCTTCTCGTCCTTGATCTGTTATAGTAATTATCGTTCATATGAAAAACTGACAATGCATACAATCCATGGTTTGAAACACGCACATAACACAACCTTTTCGTCAACTATCATTGAATTCTCAATGTCACACATAAGCACGAATCTGACAGCCCAATGACCCATTTATCCTTTGTTCAAAGAGGGACGGCATTCTTATCTCAAGAAAAAACTTAAAGAACATTGAAGCACTGCATATTATAGCCTATATTTTAATAGCAAAATCAGAGAATGCCAGGTTTTTAATAAAATTTTTGGCAAACACAACTGATCACTGGATTATATACAGGTCTCTAGTAGTTTTATTGACCTTTGTGTTAGAAATAGATCATTCAGACAAAACAAATACTCATGTGAGCTTTGTTGTGCTGCTTATGAAATCTTCATGAAGCTTTTCTGTTGGAATTAGGATTTAAAAATGTTATTTAGAAGTGTGTAAACACAAAAGACGTTTCTCATTACACATCTTTATTCTGTTCCTTTCACCTTCTAAGCGTTGCTTGTCTCTAAATTTGTATAAATTTCTGTATTTGCAGCTAAATTTATCTGTAATGGAAGTAAATGTAATACGACCATTTGTTACAGGAGGGTTGGAAACATTTTACAAACTTGGGAACCCACAGATGATCCAAGAAATTAAGAGACCGGAACACAGACGACCCCAAGGAGCCGATCGTGGGCCAAGGGTAAGCTTCTATGTTAACCCCATGAGTACAAGTCGTTAATTCTGTTTATATAATCGTTATCTTCACATCACATATTAGTCATCTATGTATGCAATTTTTTATACATGTTAACTATTCCAATTTTTCTCTTTTCTTCCAGCGTGAATTGAGACGATAAACAAACCCCTCAGCATAAATCATCTGTATCAATCACAAACGATTGTCAAACGAGAGCAATGAAGGTATAACTAGCCACCATGTTGATTTCTACATAGCGTATACAAGACATTAATAGTTGTCAAGAGTTGGAGATAAATACTGTAACACCCCCAAAAATATGACAACGCAGCGGAATACCACTTGGGGTGCTACTTCATAATACACAGCGCTAGATA
>BQNB010129062.1:0-19179 GCA_026074375.1 Tanacetum coccineum
CCCCGTTCGGGTGATTAGCTATCACTGGGCAAACGAACGTATATCATGTCGAATGTAGGATGTTACGGGTTAGAACATCATCACGGGCAATGTAGGTCATTTATATGGTATTCAATTATGTAGAGCTCCAGTGTCATGAGCTTAGGGCAATGTAATTACATTTATATGATTTCTGCATCTGTTGCATTATCATACACTTGGGAAATCTTGTGGTCCTACAATATATGATTTATCAAACCTATGAATTCACCAACATTATTGTTGACATTTTAAAGCAATGTTTTTCAGGGGATCAGTAAGCACGAGGTGCAAGGGATACATTGGTGGTTTTGATTCAGATATCATGCATTAAAGATTTTGTTGCATTACATTTTGTGTAACTGTTATGGGCTAGAAATCTTTGTATTTTGAACAAGTGGACAAGTGAATCTTCGACTTATGTAACAAATACTTTGTTAAATCCAATGTATCAGTTTTAAATGACTTTTTGGTCGTTCTATATACATCTTGTGTTATTGATCTATGAAGTAACGCGCCCCGGACCCTTATTCCGCTGTGACCCAATTTGGGGGTGTTTCAAAGTGGGGTGATATTTGATAACATCAAATATTTAATACTTTTTGGTATCAAATTCCCTATCAAAATGCTTGTAAATATCTCATAAATGCCTAAAAATGATACTTAATCACTTATTTATTGTTTACAAGAAGAAATCGAGCATTTGAGGGAGAAACACGGGATTTGGACACAAAAACAAGCAAATTGGATTTTCATGACTTATTACGGCGTAACCACCCCGTTACGTTGTAACCCAATTAAGGCAACAATGGTCATCATAACGATTACGGCGTAATTGCTTTGTAACCTTTACGCCGTAGCCTATCACGTATAAAGATTGATGACGTATCCTAGTCAGCATCACGACGTAACATGTACGTTAGAGTTACGCCGTAACCATTTTAAGCTTATGAAAAGGAAGCCCACATCAACATGATTACGGCGTAACCATACACAAGGGGTACGCTATAACAAGATCAAATATTAAAAATAGAGCCCTCATTATGCTTATTCAACATCAACCCTTCTACCATAGCATCAAGGGGCAAACCAAGCTTTCATAGGTTGAAGAAATCCATCTGAAGTCCAAGGGAGAAATCACTTTACTTACTTTTATATTTAATCATTCACAAACGACTACTATAAGAATTATGAGCTTTCAATCAATGAATTCCTCTATTATTTCTTACTGTTTTGTTACCATGAGTGGCTAAGCACTTCTAGTGCTGGCCTAGTTATGTAATTGCTATTTTTGTGATTTATGTTTCCTGTTTGATTATCGTTTTGTTAAATATCCTAATATCTTGTCACAGATCCCTGCGTTTTGGCGATATTGAAAGGTAGTTTTGATCCTATTAGTCCTTTTATTATGCAAACCGCTGAACTTAGGATTACCAAGGTACTAGGATAAGTTGGCATCTATCCCTAGTGTAGGAATTGATCCGATTACCGCCTTAATTACTCTAAATACTTTAAAAAGCGCAAGAAATCTCTCAGAGAGGGTTATCTATTTAGGTTATAGACAAATATTTTGGATGGTTGGTACATAATAACTACGATCAAGATACCTTAACATCGAGGCTTTTGAGAAATTGGGATCCTGGAAGTATAGGACAGACCACGAACGTCAATTCAGATCTGTTGATAATAGAACACTAATGAGACGTTACTTAGACTTTGCACTAGGAAACATATCATAAGCAGTAGTAATGAAATAACTAGGTTAGCACGCTTTTCTCCTTATAGTCTTCTTCTCAATTTACTTTTACGCATTTTATTTCCTGTGTTAATTCTCAAAACTATTCAAACTATTTTTAAACCTGTGACATTTCAAAATATAACTAATCTAAACTTAGCTCTTGGGACGACCTTGGATTTACCAATCTTGCATTACACAACACCGGGTTCTCTGCCCGTTAATGCGTGTAGACATCGGTGAATGAGTTTTATAAATTTAAAACATGATGCGTAATTTCTTTTAATATAAACTACGTCAGGTTTTACATTTATAAAACCCTAACTACCTCGACTATTCCTACGCACTAAAGAGCAGTGTACCCAAAGAACGGGTGTCGACCCAAAGAACGGTTTGTGTCTCTAATTGTCTAATTGGTTTTATTATTCTACCTAAGAAAGCAAAAAGAAAGCGTGTTGAAGATTTGATATTTTTCTAGGATTTTTGGGTGACAAGCCTTACTGTCAAAAAGAGAATTGGTATAGTGGAAAACATCTAGAAAGGATGTTAGCCTTATTTTTATATAAGTCGAACAAGAATGTCTTCGGCCGTCTTTGTATTAATTAAACTTGTATTGTAATAGGCTAGTTGGGTTGAACGGGCTTGGACTTTAAGCTAATATTGTCCATGTTTCAGGCTAAAGCCCAACACAAGCCAAGCCCAGCCCAAGGAATAGTCCATACACCTAAAGTAGGGTATGAGCACTATAAATACAACCCTCTTCACACATGGAGAGGGTGTTGGTCTTCATTTGTATGTGTGAAAACCCTCTACCTATTTCCTTCTAATCTAATATTATTTCCTTTCTTTCTCTCTTTTCTTCTTTGCTTGTTTCGTGTCTTCAACCTTATTGGTAGCTTATTCTAGTTGTGATATGGATTAGTATTTGGGATAACATGTGGTATCAAGAGCCAGGTGGGTTTTGGTGATTTTGTTTTGGTTTGTGGTTTTTAGAAGAAAAGTCGTAGCTTTTAAACTTATTTTATGATTATTTCATGCTTATTCTTGCTTTTCATCTCGTCTTTATTATAGCTTGTAGAGGTTTTGGGAATAAAAAACTTTAGCTTATTAGTTTTGTTTCCATTTCTCTCATAAAGCTTAAAGCTTTCTTGTCCCTTGATTCATTTTACGCTTATTTCGTGCTTATTTTGTGTCTTATTCGTGACATAAGAAGATGAATATATAGCTTATTCATGGTGTTAATGGCTTCTTTCTTGATGATATGATTTGCTTGAAGAAGGAGGATGAGACATAGATCTAAAAGTTTAGCAAAAGGTACTTGTACTTTTTTGTTTGCGTCAGGCGAATTAAACACTTCAGGAGAATTAAACATCAAGGCTTAGGCGAAGTGATCAGGCGAATTAAACATCAAGGCTTAGGCGAAGTAATCAGGCAAATTAAACATCAAGGCTTAGGCGAAGTAATCAATCGAGTTAAACATCAAGGCTTAGGCGAATTAAACAGGCGAATTAAACATTTGGCTTATGAGAATTAAACAGAGGCGAATTAAACCTAGGTGAATTAAACCTCAAGTGTTAGGCGAATTATACCAAATTTCATTTTCGGTCCTTGTAGAAAATCAAATTCGGTAACCCTAATTTTGGTGAAAAACCAATTTCGGTGAAGGCAAATTCGGTAAAATCAGAAATTTTACTTTTTGACTTAGTTTTACGGTTTCTTCTTGATTAGTAAAATCTCGCAAAAGTATTATTTCTTTTCTTGGTTTAATCAAGACTTGTAAAATCCCGTGAAATATAATTCCATATCAAACTACAACTCAATCACTTCAAAAACTTATGATTCGATATCCATTCATAACAACATCAAAATGTCAAATATCAATAACAATTTGCAAAATCAAACATCAAATGATCTTCATAATGCCATCATGGAAGTAGGTGGTAAAGACCGTCCACCAATGTTAGCAACGGGTAACTACGCTCAATGGAAATCCATAATCAAGAGATACATAGACACCAAACGTCAACTGGTCAAACACCTGAACAAAATGGTGTTGTCAAAAGACGGAACCGTACTCTTGTTGAGGCTGCTCGAACAATGAGAAGCGCAGCTAAAGTTCCTTTGTTCTTTTGGGATAAAGCAATTGCCACAGCATGTTTTACTCAGAACCGTTCACTCGTAATTCCTCGACATGAGAAAATACCTTACCACATCATCAATGGCCGGAAATCGTCTGTTAAGTTCTTTCATATTTTTAGCTCCCTTTGCTACATCGTCAGAGATGGTGAATATCTTGACAAAATGAAGGAAAAAGGTGATTCATGTATCTTTGTAGGGTATTATACTCAGTCAAGAGCTTATAGGGTATATAACAAGAGAACAAGAGTGGTAGTTGAAACCATCCATGTTAACTTTGATGAATTGCCTCAAATGGCATCAGATCACGTCAGTTCTAACCCCGTTCCACAAGGTCTGACAATGGCACTTGAACAAAGCAGTTTAAGTCCCGATCCCCAAAGTCAAGAAAATGTTCCTCTAGCAGATCAGATAGTAACAACGTCAAATGAGCTGGATTTTCTATTTAGTCTGATGTTCAATGAATTACTCAATGGAACTACCCAAGTTGTGTCGAAGTCTTCCGCTGTAAATGCTGCTGATGCTCCTGATAAACGTCAACAACAAAACACAACTTCATCTACTTCAACAACCGTTGTTGCAGATAAAACTCTATTGAACATTGAAAATACACCTGAAACTACAAATCAAGCACCAACTGTCACTTCTACTGAGAACATTAATCAAGCAGAAACTCAAAAAGAAAATGCACAAGTTGAAGAAGACAAATTTATCAATATCTTTAGTACACTAGTACAAGAACAAGAAGAGACATCATCTCGTCATGTTGATTCATCAAACATGTATACATTCTATCAACAACATCCTTCTAAACATCGTTGGACAAAAGATCATCCGTTAGAACAAGTCATTGGAAATCCTTCTCAATCAATTAAACAAGACGTCAGCTAGAAACAGATGTCGAGATGTGTATGTTTGCACTCACCGTAAGTCGAACTGAACCAAAGAACATCAAAGAAGCCATGGCTAATTCTGCATGATTAAAGCGATGTAGGAAGAACTTTACTAGTTTGATCGATTAGATGTATAGGAATTAGTCGACAGACCACTATGCAAAAATGTCATTAACATGAAGTGGCTTTGGAAAAAAAACATGATGAAGAAAATACTGTAATTCGTAACAAAGCTCGTCTTGTAGCTAAGGGATACGGTCAAAAGGAAGGAATTGATTTCGAAGAGTCATTTGCACTAGTTGCTCGGTTGGAATTTGTCTAGTTATTCGTTGCATATGCTGCACACAAATCATTTCCAGTATACCAGATGGACGACAAAACAACATTTCTTAATGGACCTCTGAAGGAAGAAGTGTACGTCAATCAGCAGATGGATTCGTAGACCCACATCATCCTAACAAAGTCTACCGTCTCAAAAAGGCATTATATGGACTGAAACAAGCTCCAAAGGCGTGGTATGATGAACTCTCCAACTTCCTGGTATCCAAAGGATTCTCAAAACTTCTATTGATCCAACTTTGTTCATAACTAAACATGGGAAAGACATATTGTTTGTGCAAATTTACGTTGATGACATAATTATTGGTTCTACGAACCCAAAACTTTCTAAAAACTTTGAAAAACTAATGCACAACAAGTTTGAAATGTCTATCATGGGGGAGCTAAAATTCTTTTTAGGAATTCAGATCCACCAATCCCCACGTGGTATCTTTATAAACCAAGCTAAGTATGCTCAAGAGATACTTAAAAAGCATGGTATGACCTCATGTGATAGCGTTGGTACTCCAATGGCTACTAAACCCCTAGATGTTGACTTGAGTGGAACTCTAGTTGACTAAACTAAATATCGTAGCATGGTCGAAGTACTCATGTACTTAACAGCAAGTAGACCGGATATTATACATGCAACATGTTATTGTGCTCATTATCAAGCGAGACCAACTGAAAAACACCTCAAGGAGGTTAAACGAATATTTCGGTACCTTAAGATTAACATGGGACTCTGGTATCTGAATGACACCGGTTTCGAACTAACTGCTTTCTCATATTCAGATCACGCGGGCTGTCTCGATTTACGCAAAAGTACATATGGTTGCATACAATTTCTAAGAGGTGATAAGCTAGTCAGCTGGTCGTCAAAGAAGCAGGACTGTACTTCAATGTCTTTAGCAGAAGCCGAGTATGTGTCTTTATCTGTGTGATGCGTTCAAGTTCTATGGTTGAGAACTTAGCTCACAGATTATGGCTTTCACTTTGATAAAATACCTATGTATTGTGAATCAAAGGCAACCATAGCCATCTCATGCAATCCAGTCCAGCATTCCCGTACCAAGCACATTGATGTTAGATATCACTTCATAAAGGAACAGGTTGAAAAGGGTATAGTTGAATTATTCTTTGTCGGAACTGAATGCCAGTTAGCTGACCTGTTTACTAAAGCTATGTTGGAAGATAGGTTTAAGTATCTCGTCAGACGACTCGGTATGAGATGTTTGAATCCAGAAGAACTGGAGGTTCTGGCAAATAAATCTGCTTGATATTCATCAAACATCGATTTGTAAATATTTTTGAAAAAAGAAAATACAAAAAATATAAAATCAAGAAAATCAAATAAAAAATATAAAATCTATAAAAACAAAATACAAAATCAAAATTTTTCATAAAATACCAAAAAGATTCTTCTCGACATGTCTCTTGGAATCGATAACATTTACGTACCTAGAAATGTCGATTAAAATTGACACGGGTGTGTAAATGAAGTTCGAGCAAGAGTTCAAACGTTTCAAAACATGTCATTTCTAATTTTTCTCAATGACTTATGTACATTTCTGTACATAACTCGGACTTGAATGTAAGGAAAGTGTATCTTTTCAGATAACTTATCCTCTCAACGAGAAAGTTAAATTTCTCGGGTCTTGGGCTCCTAAAGAAAACATTCAACTGTTTTGAGCTCATTACAATGGCTTACAGTTACCTCAGACTGTAACCCAGACCCAAATGTCATAGTGGAGTGTATGTTTCAGTGCGCTTACTCTAAAATTAGAAGAGAAGTCTTCTATCATATGGTTTTTCAAAATTGTTGAACACAAGTTTTCAAATTGAACTATCAATGTCATAAACTTGAGTTAATACAATTTGTGGTATCTATTTAACAACTAGAATATCATTTTTGGTATCTTTTTAAATTGTGTGTTCAACACTCCCTTCCTCGGTTAATTTCTCAAAAATGTCAACTAACATATGGATCAATTTTTCTAACATGTGGATCAATTTTTGAGGGGGGGAATTTTAAAACCAAATCCTTTAATGTTTCTTGGTTACATCTCATAGATGTCAATTTTATGTATCCAAAAACATTAAGTGAAATTAAAATATGGTACTTTAATGTCTGATAATAATATACACTATTCACCAAGGCAATCGGCAAAATGTTCAATAAATCATGCAATCCAGTGGTAACATTTTTGTCCCCATAGAATTTTTCATGTCATAAATTTTAATCAATTGGTATTTCAAATTCTAAAGATTTATTATTTTAAATAAGGAGAGAAAATGTGATTAAAATGTGATCTAGAAGAATATGATCTTAAAGACTCTAAGTGCAACTCTTTCCTTCATGTGCGAAACCATTTCGAATCTCAATGCACATGTATGGGGGGAGTATTTGAAAATAACAATGTCAGAAAATGGTTTTATGGTTTTGATCTATATACCCACAACCAATTAACTCACGACGTCGATGAAGTCATAAAGTGGTTAAGGTTAGGTATAAGTCCTATGATCTAACCAGAGCCAGAGGGATCTACCCAAGGACAATCCATAGTGTGGAAAACTAGAAGGGGTTGAATAGTTTACAGCTTTTTAAATTAATGTTATGCTTGTTTATAAAAAATTAGATTCAACTTTATGTGATCTCAATATGTGCATAATATGAACAATAAGAGCATGTAAGTAAATGACAAGTAAATATAAAAGACAAGAGATAAGAGTTAGAAAGATCAAACCACAACACAAGGATTTATAGTGGTTCGGTAACGAAGCACCTCTTCGCCCTACTCCACTCCCCGAGCACCAAACTCGAGAGTTATCTTCACTATGTCAACAAACTCCCTTTAGGCGGAGAAAACCATACACAACTTTAGCTTACACCCATTTCCGACACAAAGCTAAATGCCGAGTTCTAATTCTAGCTAGAACCAATCTATCACAACACAACACACCACTTCACGACAATTCACAACTTGGCTTCACTACACAACTTCTCTTCACTTCACAACTCCACTTTGCTTTACAACTTGCTTCATTAAACAACTTCTCTTCACTTCACAACTCCACTTTGCTTCACAACTTCACTTCACCAAGACACTACTAAGATCACACCAATCTATCACTACTTATTAAGATCACCCCGATCTAACTATACTTTTCATATGATCAAACAATCTACTTATTGTACACAACTTGTTACTACCTTCACAATATACACAAATGATTTACAAGATATAACACAACTACATAATTATACCAACTATACTATAACACTTCTTGATTTGATGATAAGAAGTATTCTTCTCTTGCACTTGAGGAATTAAGCTTGGATCACTTGGAAACAAAGCTTTATGATTAAACGATCAAAGGAAAGAAAGGAATGTATAAACTGATTTAGAACAGAAAGAAAGTGTATGCAAAAGGTGAGAAAATCAGTGGGGAATAGTCCAGTATTTATAGGCAAGATGTGACAAAAAAACACGTGGCCAATCCCTTAATTAGGGTGCCGATCCCCTTAAAATTAAGGGGGCCGCCCATGCCTGACGCTCCCTTTTTTGTCTTTTCTGGGGGAGGTGTTTTCTGGAACATTTCTAGCCGTTTTTGGATAGAAAATTTGAATTCAAAATATTTATTTGAATAAAACATTTCTTTTAAATCCAAATTTTTTTTGTAAAAGATATAAAAATGTTTGTGTCATTTTTATAAAAAGTGTGAGGTTAAATAAAAAAAATCCTTTGATCATAAACTACATTAAGCATTTGTTTATTCATACCTTTAAGTGATTAAATTTTCGAAATGAAAATTTACTACTAATTACTTGTTTAAAATTAATTTTTCATTAATTGTTTTTACATTTTGTGATTATCAAAATGTAGAGAGATCAAAAAATATTAATAATGTTTTTAGGCATTATTTCTATCAACAATCTCCCCTTTTTTGATGATTACAAAATCTAAACTCATTAAATATAAAATTATTTTTAAACAAGTTTTTAGTGAGTTTTATTTCTATTTCTCGCCCTTTTTGTAGAATCAAAAAGGCTTCGCCGATAAATATATTAGAAAAAACGATGGAATAAATGCTCCCCCTTGATGTGTACTCCCCCTCGTTCGAGGGCACCAAGGAATCGAGCTATGGTATCTTTGCTACAAAAACAAGTTAGATGAACAATACTAATTTTTCTAACATTTAGAGCAAAGAAAGGAAAAATAATATGCAAACATCAAGTTTTAAGTGCAAACAAATAAATACTAGATTAACATTACATCAAAGATCATTCATTAAAAATAAAATTGTGTATACAACACAATCACACATGCATAAAAATAAAAGTAATATGCTTGAAGCATATTAGTTCAACATACATTAAAATTAAACTACAAAAGTCCTAATATTTTAGGAGTTCTATAGGACTTGCTTGCAAAAGGTTTGTTTGACAATTATTTGAAAATGGCTAAACATGGTGTATGTTTAGTTTGGTGAAAGTGATGGTGGTGGTGGTGAGTTGGGTGGAGGAGGTTGTGAAAGCATGTATTCAATGTGAGAAAACATGCATTGGAGTTCATCTCTCAATCCAAAGATAAGAGTACGATTGTGAATGCAACACAAACATGAGTCTCCATGTGCCGCAAGAAGATTCCAAGGAATGGGATGACCAAATATAGGTGGAGAGGGTGATGGAGTATCAAATTGGATATCAAGTAAAGTAATTGGTGAAAGGGTGAGAGTGATGTCCATTGATGCATTTTCTTGAGTTGGAGAAGGTGAAGGAACTCTTGGAGGAGGGGATGTTGGTGAGTTTAAGTATCCATTTGTTAATGGTGATGTAAATGAGGTTGGTGATTTGGGTGTGTTGTTAATGGAGGAAGAGGAAGTGCCTTTGGTTGATGGTGTTTTTGAGGGTGCATTAGGAGCACTAGGTGATGAGAGTTGATGTTTAGGTGATGGGGTTTTGGCGTCATCTTGAGTTAAATCCACAAACAATTGTTTTGATGGAATGATGTTGATTTTTGTTCTTTTGGAAGCTTTAGAAATGGAAGCTCTAGTGGATGCCATGGTGGTTTATGGTGGATGATAGAGGATGAAGAAGATGGTGAAGTGGTGATGTTCATTTGGAGGGAATATGTTGGAAGAAAATGGTTTGGAAATGGAATGAGTTTGAATTAGTTTAGGATTTTCCAAAATCTGTTTAAGCATTATGGGTAAGGATAGCTGAGGCTAGGTAAAAGTAGGTCAAAAAGCAGAAAGAAATAGTAAAATCCATAAACCAGATGGCCGGTCCCCTTAATTAATGGTCGGCCCCCTTATCTTTAAGGGGACCGCCCTTATGAATTAAGGGGGCCGCCCATCTGGTGTTTTTCAAAAGACCAAAAATTTGATTTTTTACAAAAATTTGTAAGAAAGGTTGTGTTTTGGTGGTAAATTTGCAGCAAGTCCCATGTAAACATATATGTATAGAAACAAGTATATCATGCATGCATGCAATAATAAAATATATGAGCTAAGCATATCTCATAACAATTAGAAGTTCAAAGCAAGCTTAACCTAGTTCAAGTTCTTCCGACTAAGTCGGGTTGTCATCACATGATTAATTTAAACATAAACATAAACATTAACATAAGTTCACATAAAGTCATAAACCAATAATTCTATCAAGCTAGTCATCACTCAACATCTTCACTTCTTTTTCTTGCCGAAGACTCCTCGCAATGCCTTTCTGAATGACTTAAATCCACCTCTAACCTCTTTATGGATCTCTTGTGATTGATTAAGCAATTTGGTTTATCTCTCGAAGAGGAGATCATTACTTTGTTCAGAAGGAGAGGGAATTTGGTATCGTTGGTAATTGAGTGGTTCGAGAGAGTTTAGATAGGTAGTTGGAGATGGAGCACTAGCACGAGAAGCACCATCATACTCATAATCATCTTCTTAACGAGATGAAGATCTACGGTTATCATGGGCGGAGGTTGAAGAGACAGAGTGACGGGATTTTCAAGAACATACCATAAGGAAGATTAGCTTTAGGAGTTGCTCATGCACTTTCAATTCTTTTGACAAAGAAATAGGCAAGATTATATTGTTGCTCGGCTAGAATACAATATAATATATGAGCAAGGCAAGCTGGGAGATGGTCCCGGTGTCCTCCTAATCCGAACACATTTTCATAAATGAGTTCGTTCCATCTCTTCAAATCACGTCTAAGCTCTTTGGTTAGAACTTGATTTGGTGAAAGAATGACATTTTTATTTTTGATGATGCGGTTAGAATCAACACGCTCGAATTGAAGAAATTGATGAATTTCTTTAGGAGTAGGAAGCTCGGTATGATATGGTTCTTCAGTCTCTTGAGAGTATGCAAGAGCACCAAGATCCCATTCATTTGTGAAGTTAGCTTGGCCATCGAATGGAATTCTAAGAATTTGACCAAATTGTTGGAGAGAGAGAGTGATGAATTCGTTTTGAATCACGAAGGAGATAAGAATGACTCTGGAGTTATCTCTTTGAAGGGTGACTTGACTATAAAAGTCTAGAGCGAAACGAGGGACAATTGGCTCATTAATTTTTTAGAGACAATTAAGACGAATTTTAGAAAAGCATCGATCGATGTGATCAGAGGTGTAGTAAAGTTGATAAACAACTCTACCTTCATGAATGCAATGATTTTCAATAGGTTTGTAGAAGTGAGCAATAGAAGGAGATATAACAGGTGTTTGGGAAACTTTGGGAATGTAAGAACGGGTAAGAGAGGTGTCACAAATGGTTGCTCGAGACATGATTATCACCTAAACAATTTATCAACAAAATAGAATGTTACAAAAAAAAGTAAAGTTTTGAAAAATGACAAATGTAGGACAAGAATTACTTCGACTCTAAAGATAAAAACCTAAAAAGTGATTCATATGTTCCTTAATTTATTTTTGGCTTAATCTAGGATGTCGAAGGGTATATATTAGTTATATATTTCAACATCAAGACAACAACCCAAACACTCCCTTATTAATACAAAATTTGTCCAAGCTTGTCGAAAACTATACGTTAAGTATATATTTTGTTAACAAGTATAAGTTTATTATTTTTTTGACTTGACAAGAGTTAATTGGTGTTTGTCTTGACTCAAAACTATGTTTTAAAATGTTAAACCAAACGCCCCTTTAGTTTATACCTTTTATAAAATGTATCAATATATATATGAATTATATATCTTGATGACTTACACAAGCTAGTTATGTGATTATACAAGTGATAAAACTATAGTGATGGTCATTTTGACTCTAAAAATTGATCCTAAGAAACAAACCAAACACTCCTTAATTTTTATAAAACTTTATTCATTAATTCAAAAAATGTTCATTTAGGAATGTATGTTTCGATGAATGATGTATAGACATTTTAACATGTTTTTGGCATGAATCTATACATTTTGTGACTCGATTCTATTGAATGAATTAAACTCCTATGACTACGGGAATCATTGTAGTTATGTATTTTCTAGACCTAATCGAAAAAATAAAATAAAAATAAAAAAAGATGAAAAATACCCAATTTTGATTGAAAGAAAAAATGGATGAAATTAAAAAAAATAAGTATAGGAAATCTTACAATAGGTGTTGTTAATCACGTTGTACGTGTTTGCCCCTTGCGAATTTGGATCGAATAGGTGTTTAAAGGTTTGAATTTTGGTGGTTTTGTGTTGTGGGTTTCGTCACAGCAGGAAAGAGGGAGAGAGGGATGAAGAAAATGATGTTTGGATTTAGGTTTAACGTAGAAATGGATTGTTTGGCAATTTTAATAGGCCGATCCCCTTAATTATTAAGGGGGCCGCCTACATTTACATGGCTGGTCCCCTTAATTTTAAGGGGGTCGCCTATCTGAACAAATTTTTTTCTTATTTTGACTAGTTTTGTAAAAGTACAAATATCAAAATACGTTGGGAACTACTAGTAATATTATTTTACATACTCTAGTCGTCGAAGGAATGAAGTTGAAGACGAGAAAAATACTTTGATTAATTTGGACGAAATAATCAAGTTGTCAAGCCGAGAAAGGATTTAGTTATGTTTTCGATAGACAAAGTTTGATGAGAATATTTCGATAGACAAAGTTTATTGTAGATGCGGACGTCGTAGTCGAGAGGAGTTTGTTTCATCCATAGTGATTTTGATGTCATGCCTTTCCGCATAAGATGAATAACTAATCATTCCTTTCTATGTTAATAATTCCCACTAACCTCAATTTTCTTCTTCTTACGTGGTTTGCTACTAGTGGACATAGATGATTTCCATATTGGTACGTAAGAGAACTCTAATTCACTACGTGGTAAGACGAGGTTCATATTGCATATAACTTCATTTGATTTTTAGAGAAAGCCAACAAAATGGCATTCATTTCTAGTGAATACACTATTTCCATAAGCTTAAATTATGTTCTACTAACTATAACTTCTTTGTTTAGCATATATCACATGTAGCATAATAATATATAGTCATTTAACATTTAACATGTAATCTAAATTCTAAGAAGTTTGGAAAGAAGACATACATTTGCCTACAATGTGTTTTCTTCAACATCTTCAAGTGAGAAAGCTTTGAAGGAGAAATCGTTTGGAAATCCCGTCATAAGATTTTAAGAATGTATTTGCTCGTCGGATTCCAAGAAATGTTAAAGAACAATTCCACTTGAATGTTGTAACGACTCAACCACTTAGTCCCCAATGTCTCATGGGTCCAAAATTGTTAGTCCCGAACATATTTTGCATATGTTGTATTTGATTTGGATACATATAAGGTGGACATACTCCCCCACGGAGAGAAGTTTGGTTGTTGTGAATAATTCCACATTGAATGATTGTTATTAGGATAATTTTGTCTAACTTAATCTCTCCTAGGTTGTGGTATTTTAGACCGAGGGTGAGGGTTATTGGTTCTTTTTAGAGGAGGAGTCTTAAATCTCATTTTAGGCTTAGTGAAGCCAACTTTGGGTTTTAGAGAAGGTTTATAAAAGCGTTTTACTTCGTCTTCGCTTGCAATGGGTATTTTAGTATTGTTAACAAGCATAAATTTTGGCCTTGGGCTTGAGTTTAATTCTACTACTTTTTCTTTAGACTCAACCTCTTGTGATTTAACAAAATTCACTTGTTTAGACTTACTAGTTGATCCTTTGGTAAAATTGAATCCTAGGCCGGATTTATCACCGAAAGGTTTTTGAAGATTTAACATTTTCTTAAGCGATTTACTGCTATTGTTAAATTGATTAAGCTTAGAAATTTCTTCATTAAGTTTTTTGTTTTCAAATCTAAGGTCTTGACATGTTTTACATTCTTCATTGACCTCTTTACCTTTTTCTATTTTAGATAGTTTATTTTTTAGTTCTAGTACTTCCTTTTCTAATTTATTTTTAATTTGTTTTAGTGATTTATTTTTAGCCATGACTTTTAGACCTATTTTGCATAGTCGATTATATTCGTTATCTAAGTCTTTTTCATCTAACGATGATTGGTTATCGCTAAAAAATTCAGTTTTGAAAAGTACCTCATTAGAAGCTTTAGCCATAAGACATTTTTCGTCTTTAGTCTTTTCTTCTTCATGTTCGTCGCTATCACTCCAAGATCCTCCAACAAAGGCTCTTTGATTGTAGCTTCTTAATAGTTTTGGACACTCTCCGATGAGGTGATTTGAATCCCCACATTTAAAACATTTTCTTTCACTTTTTCCATTTTTGTCGTCTTTATTTCTTTGAGATACTTTTCTTTCATCATGTGGTTGTCTTACGAATCTTCCTCGTCTTTTGAAAAATTTCTTGAAGTCTCTTGTTGAGATCGTTTAAGCCCATCTAGGATATATTTTACAAATATCATTGATACGAATTAGCACATCAGAATTAATCAAAGAACACAATGATATTAAACAAGGTTTTACTATTAAACACCAAGCCCCAATATTATTTGATCAAGATAATACGGTTACCTACTGTAACAGGGATCAAGAGATCCTTGAGGCTACACTATCTATTAACTACTATCTATCTAACTACTAAATAAACGTGTACACACAAACACGTTTATTTACACGACTCTCATAGAAATCCTGTGTTTTCTGGATACCTATACCAGACGCCTAATACCCTTTATATATTGGATTTACAAAAAAACCTAGAGTACTAAGGAAGCTATCTTTGATATTCTTTAACTTTTCAATGCATATCTTCATGGAAATCTTCCAGCTTTTAATTCTTCCATATGTAGAATATCAAAGTGTCACATTAAGCCCTTCTGTTCCATTTGTCTTCATATAAGCACATGTAGTTTTGTAATCATCAAATCTATAAACCCAACAATCTTCCCCTATTTGATATTACAAAACTATCTCCATAAATGAAACAATCTTCAATGCTTCCCCTTAACTAAAGATCTTCTTGAACACGTGATGTGTCGTCATGTAGGTATTATTTATGTATCAAGTTTTACTATTTATTTTATGCCGACTATACCTAAAACAACACTTTCACGGGCAGTGTACCCGATCAGATGTAGCTTCGTTGGCAAGTAGGGTGTCGATCACTAAGAGTGAGAGCGTTAATATCTAATTTATTAGTATTTTAGTTATGCAAAACCTAAGCTAATGATAAAGGGGGGTTCAGCCTGAGAGACTGGCACGAGTTGGGTATCTAAGCTAAGGTTTTGAAGACAAGTAAAGCAATAAACACACACAAGAAGGTTAACAAATGATAGAGAAGCGGTCAAATACTGATATAAAGAAAACATATCAACCATGAATAATCTGATAAAACGCAGGTTTGTTTATTAGTGCAATGATAGTCTTATCTCAAAGCGGCATATCATTCTTAAGATTAGGCGGTACTTCTTCCTAAGACCTAGACACGAACAATCCTGTCACAATTAACGTGCCCGCATAAAGCATCCTTATGTTGATTATAATCTATCTTAGGTGATTAATAATGGGATCTTATTAAACCCTAGCCCATTGGGACTTTACCCACTTACTTGCAAATATGGAGAGCTATCCCGGACTCTTAGCCTACGCCCACACAACACTGAAGTTGCAGCGCATTAAATATGTAGGACTAGACCCAGTTGAATGATATGTCACATACAAAAGCATGTAAACAAGTATAAAATGATAAACATAATCAAACAATCAACGATAAATTAAGACAATCGAGATAAACAAACCAAACATTAAATCTTCATAAACATGGCTGATACCTAAATGTATCATCCCATAGTCATTGTAAAAATACACACAGTTTGATATATGAAAGATTAAAATAAAGAAACCTTAATCGAACGCGTATTCGGTTGCGCGAAGATTACAAGAGTTTTCTTATGATCTTGAAGCTCTTTCTTGACCTTCTTGCCTCTTCTACTCGTCTGAAAGTCGACTTGGTGGTTTATGGCTTCACTTGCACACCTAAAACTGAGTTTAAGGTCTCGTATTTATAGCGTCTGAAAATCCCTCGATACGTCGTATCCAAGGAGGTGAATACGGCTTATAGGGTTAAATTCCTTGAAGTCAGCGATAAGATCAAATCAATCAAGAATAATTACCATCAATCATAATTCATGCGTATCTTTGACTGATGGACAGCTGTGCATACGGCGTATTGGAGAGTAGTGGATACGCCAGATCGGGAATTGATCAATACCCGTTCTTGTGATGAGCTGGCGCTGATACGCCATATCTTCTTTGCTGGATACGGCGTATTGATGCAGTTTGAGACTTTCTTCAAATGTCTTCGTTTAAGCTCCAGAATTGCGCCTTTTTGCTTCTTCGTCACAAGTGATTCCATAATTACTGCAATATCAAACTTTAAGCAATTAAGTACCAATATCTTGCAATAATTAAACAAAAGTGGGTAAAACATATGGGATAAATGATAGTAAAATATGACGTTATTTGATGATATCAAATATCCCCCCACTTGAATCCTACTTGTCCTCAAGTAGACCTTAGAAAGATTTTGAAAATGTATCCCAACCGAGGTTAAGGATTTTTCCGTTAAGCATTTTCTTTGTTCCAGATCACCTGTACAAAACCAAGCTCCTCACGAAATATGGAAATGAAAATCACTCAGATCACTCAACTAATCTAGGGTGTATCATTTTTGGTACGCTCATAAGCTCAGTCGTGATTAGCTTCGTATCATAGGCTTGGCAAGGATACACATCTCCACCTCTAAAGCTAAGGAGTAACAAGTCAAAAGGTAAATTGGGTTTTTATAAGAAGGCTTGGGTTTTAGTCATTCTCATTGAGATGTAGAATGATATAGGGTGTGGAGCTTCTGACTTTCACCAAAGTTCGTCGTCCAACAAAGCAGCTAAGACATGCATACACACCCGAATCCACGGGATAGACACACATGCTCGAACACATCCTCATTCGAGTGGATCCTAAGGTTACTTATCAGGAAAGGGAAGTAAAATGGTTGTTAAATAAAAATCACAAAACAAATAGATTAAAGCCAACAAATAAGGTGCGGTTGCTAGTAACTTTTCCCGACCGTCCCATGATGAAGACTCGAATATATAAACAAACGTCTCGATCATAGACATGACAATGACAACCTAAGTTGACGTTCCCATAACGGTCAACTTCCCTTACATCCCTAAAACTTTACATACTTTTACAATCAAGTGGTGATATCGGCCACTTTACAAAACTTTACATCGTCGATCCTTTCAAATAATTTCTTCGGTATAGGCTCAATGAATCGACTATCTTTCATCATTCTTTTTTTGCTTGCTAATACATCATAAATCTCGGTGTAATTCACCGTCTTCACTATCATCATTTGTCCGGTTGATCTTCCTTTTAACTTTTCTTCTTCGGACATAATACATAATTGCGAAAGTAGCAAAATACACGAGCTACAAAACATCCCCATTGCATTGTGCAATTTTCTCGACCATTACAGACAGAGAAATTTTCACTTTGACACAGGAACTACATAACTTTACACGAAAGCAACTAGCAACATCGATCAAATAGGCTTTAATCTACACGGTAGGCTAAGGTGTAAAGGCGAAACGAAACAATTTTTTATTGGTGTGGAAAAAGAAAGGAATGGCTCAGCAGGTTGTTCTAGGGGTATCATACTCTAAAAATGAGAGTAAGCAAAAGGGTTACACGGGGGTTAACTAACCAGTGTAGTTAGTTAATAATACGACATGTAAAGGCTTTTTGGTTTAATCCTAGAAATTTACCAGTCAAGCATGTTACTCCATCTAAATCCATAGTACTTATTATTGAGGTCTCGAGTGATATACCAGGCCAAGTTCTAAAGTCAACTACAACACCGACACACTTATATTTTTGTGGAATTTTAGTAAGCAATTGGAAATGGATAGGCTTAATCCTCACAATAGACAATAAGGGTTATAGTGCGCTAGGTAATGTAACTAGTGATTTTTCACAAAAAGTCATGCTAAAAAATTAAAATATGATCCATTTTTAGGCATGTTAGCATTTTATTTGTGAAAATGAGGACAAGTACGTTCTAATTCTCCATCCCCCACTTAAATTATACAACGCCCTCATTGTATAGGTAAAACAATTAAAATATATGGGAAATAGAATTAGAACGAGGAAACTCCCCTGATATTTTGCTCCGGATGATTCACCAGTTGTGAGCAAAAGTGTGTTGAACAGCTGTCTTAAGATTTCAAGACTCCAACACTTCGAGATTTCCAGATTTATAAATACTCCACCAACATTTTCATTTCGTTCAGAAGATCCTGTATCAATAAGAAAACAAGTGCAACTCCATCTCTGTGTATTTACAATGGTTAATATACATGAAACAAAATATAAATACTATACAGGGAGTCAATACGTCGTATCCATACCCCAGGATACGCCGTATTGATACCTGCATACGCTGTATTCATTTAATGAATACGTCGTATAGACTGTGCTGAAAATAAAGACTGGATAACGTCCAGAAGGAAATACGTCATATCCATGGGGTTTGGATACGCCGTATAGATAATCTGGGAAGACATACTCGATAACAGAAAAAATAAATTCTTTTCGGGTTGTCTCTCGGCAAACAC